>JAKELP010000053.1:335695-423127 GCA_029929735.1 Mimosa pudica
ATCAGTGTCAGATCAAGGGACACATCACTTCAGAAAACGTTTCAACTTCCTCTATGAAACGCTGTGCCTTCTCTGAAGCAAACACGTGTCATCAGGTGTGTCGTTCCAACTTAAAAATTACGTTACCCAAATGTCGTGAAAATTTGAAAGACTATAACCCATTCTATCCTCAGAAGCTTACCTATAAATAGATGTAACTTTTCATCTTCACTTTTTTACTTGCATTATTTTCACACGCATCTTTCTCTGAAAAATTTGCTTCATCTTCTTCATTGCATTCTTCATTTTTACACACTTCTCGCATTTCATCTTTATTTTCACAACATTCATACAAAAAGGGCCGGTACGAATGAACCCAACCCAGTAATCCAGAAAACCTCTTCTTCTAAGAAAATAAATCGAAATCTGGGAAATCCTCTCACAGACATTCTGGTAAATCTGGGCACCATAAAGAACAACATGAAGAACATCATGAACGCCAAGAAGGTTCTGGGCAATCACGGGGACAGGGTGAAGACGTTCAGGGTCAGCCTGAAACCTCTGGTAGAATAGAAACAGAACAGTGGGTTCTGAACAAGAGCGAGATGCTCAGGAAAGGGAAAAGAAGAAGAAGGTTCATTTTTTGAGGAGCCTTCACCAAGAGGCAGGAGGGTTGAGGAAGGAGATGATCCCACAGTTTATAGAGATGGGGCTTTGGAGAGTGTATCCGCCAAATTTGAGACATCCATTCCCATCTTCAACCATGGCCTGTTCATCAATCTGGACAAGTGGATGAACTAGGGTTTTGCTCATCTGCGCCCTTACTTGGAAAAGTATATGCCTTGGCTGGGCATCAACCAGGACTACAACGTCAACGTCCTGCGAGTCTTTTGCCCATCCCTCTCAGGCAGAGCTAAAGTACAGGAAAGGTGGATGGGAAAGAGCAAGTCCACAAACTCTCCTTCACTGCCACTGTAAGAGGAAGAACCTTCAGGTTCACTTGGAGAACCTTGAATGAGATGATGGGAATCACAGAAGAGGATATGAATGAATGGATCTACCCTGAGTCTCACAAGTACAGCAAGGAGGAACTCGAGGAGTTGTATGGCACCAACAGCAAGAAGGTGTCCACGATGTCTGATTCTAACAGGCTTGTACTACGTCTACTCCCGGATAATGACTCATAAGGGAGGCAACTTCAACGAGTTCACACTGCTGGACAACCCTTGGTTCCCTAGACTCCTCTCGCTCAAGCCTTTCAACCCTGGGCAGTTGATATGCCTAGAGCTTCAGCGCTGGCTAAGCAATGACAAGTCAGGGTATCTTCCCTATCCCACCATCATTGCCTTCCTTCTTGAGAAGCATCTGATCAAGGCTACATCTGCTGTGGAAGAAGAGAATGTCAAGTGTAAGCCTGTAGGAGCAACCAATATGGCAAGGATGGGGATCAGTATTTCAAGCCTCCTAAGCCCACTCGCTCACGCTCACAAGCCAGTAGTGCTTCTGGTACTTCAGCTCCCTCTGCATCTGGAGCAGGCGATCAGGAAGTTGACTCTCATGCTGGGCCAAGCCGTAGTGCAAGGGTTCCAGCTTCTGTTAGGGCCTTTGCAGAGGACATAAAGGAAGAGCTTTTGTTAGAACTGACTGATTCCTTGGTGGGTCCTCTCCGTGTTGAATGTGAAGCTGGCTTCCACCACCAAGGGGGAGCGAATCCAACGACTTGAGGACAGAGTAGGACAACTCGAGAATCACCTTGCCAGGGTGGATGCAAAATTAGACCTCATCCTCCAGCACCTACAAATTCCCCAACCCTCATCACAAGGTAACTTACCACCTCCTCCTCCTCCTCCTCAAAACCCTCCTCCTCCTCCGCCCAACACTCAACAACCTCAGCCTCCACCACAAAATGACCAACAAGCCCCACCATCACCCAACAAGACCACCAACAATCCCAACCTTCACCTACCCATGACGACCAAACCCAAGACTCACCTCACAACTCTCCACGCCATTCTCCTAGAAACTTCTCATCCTCACCTTCCTCATCCTCATCCTCACCCATTCCCACACGACCAGGTGCCCCTACACGCTCTCCACTCCGCTTCTCCAACCCTACCCATCCAAGCCCTAGACCCATAGGATTTCTGAAACAGCCATTCACCCCCTCAGCCAACCATACGGCGAGTATCCCCGCCTTCAACCACTCTCCGATGACATTTACCCTTTACCCCTGACTCCGCCAACTACAAAGAATACTCCTCCACTCATCCTTATGGGGATATCTTTGTCACCACCAGCTGCTTCCCCGACCCTCCTCAAACTCCTGAACACCTATCTTCTCCCACATCCTCCACCTCTACCCTCTCACCCTCCCCTCCCAAGCAATTTGGTCCTGAACCACCTCCATCCTCCTCCACATCCACTCCATCCCTGGCACTCACCCCTGTTGATGATGACAAAAGGGGGAGAAATGTTATGTCTACTCTTCGCCTAAGTATGGCCACAAGGGATTTTCTCAGCCAGCCTTCACTCTGGATTGATGAAGAATCACGGCCGTCCTGCGTCGTGCATATGAGTCTCAGAGCTGAGTGGTGCAGAGAGCTTATAAGAGGAGAGGCCCTCCGTTCATGGAGCAGAAGAAGAGAACAGCTGAGCAAGGATCACATTGGGAGATGGTTGTGTTGGGCAAATGAACAATCCTCACAATCTGAGTCATCATCAGAGCCTCCTCCAAATAAACAAGTAGAGAGATGGTTGAGGAGATCATAATGAAGGGGACTGAAGAGACCCAACCATCCTCCCATTGTGATAGCCAAGCCTGTTCCTGCATCCTCTGGCAAGAGTCTGAGATCCCTTCATCTGAGCAATCTTCTGATCCTCCTCCCTCGTCTGAGCAGCTGCCAGATTCAGTGCACCCAGAAAGAAGCCGTTGCTAGGAAACGTGCCAGAAAGTTAATTGCCACCACTGAATCTGATGAGTCTGAGGAAGAGACTCCATCTGACCTACCTGAGCAAGGAACTTCATCTGCTCAGTTGTGCAAGAAAATCCAGTGGTCCAAGCGGTTCCAATTCTGAAGGAAGTCAAATTGGAAATTGAAGACATGACTCCTGAAGAATTTGAGAAGTATGGATTCACTGACAAACTATCTTTTGGTCAGATGGCTTGCCTCGATGCTGAAAGAGCAAGTGCCATGCCCCACTCCTCCAATTAGCAAAAGCAAAGGGAAGAGCAAAGGGAAAGGAAAAGGAAAGCCCAAGAAGTTGAAGAGGATTCCAACTTCTCTGCATGGAATGTAAGAATCCGGGCTGTACACTATCCCAATGGAGAAGTCTGCTACTTCGACGATGCTACAGGTTTCCCTGGGTAGAAGAAGTGGAGAACATGAAAAGGGCATACGAGGAGTCCATTGAATCAGAAAGGCTCAGAAGGGAAAAAGAGGAAAAAGAGCTTCAAGAGATCATTGCCCAGATAAACCAGAGTGAGCGTGAGGAAAATGAAGAGAGACAGAAAGAGAGGGAAAAGAAAAAGAGACACAGACTCTAACCCCCAATCAAATATTTTTGTTGATTTTGTTTTCATGCATATCTTCATTCATACTTAGTGAAATTATTTGTATACATTCTTTACTTGTATATGTTATTTGATTGTATAACTCTGACTTGTAACTTCTGCTTGTCAATAATATTTGTCTGAGTTACTTGCTCTTAAACTATTGCTTTTATTCTTCAGCTAATCCTTTCATATGAACTTAATTAATAGAACTAGGTTTGTCATCATCAAAAAGGGGGAGAATGTTAGAATCTTAAGTTTTGATGAAGACTAAAATGTAGAGGATTAGACCAAGTGCCTAGGAAGCAATAGGATAACATAGGATCCCAAGTAAGAGTGCTTCCGGTGAAGATCTACTTCCGGATAGATTAGGACTTGCGCATGCGGATGAATGTTTTCATCCCCCAGCATCAGCAAGTAAAATCACTGGGAAATAACTTAGTCCATGAGAATTAGGTACACAAAACCTTAAGACTAAGCTATGTTTCAATCGGAAGTGAGTTGCTTCCTGTTAGACTTAGACTGGCGCAGAGCGATAGAATAGATATTACTCCAAGCGACAGTGAGTCTACTTCCCCAAGTGAAAGAGCTTCCTGTTAGAATTAGACTGGCGCAGAGCGACAGAATAGATATTACCCCAAGCGTCAGTAAGTCTACTTCCCCAAGTGAAAGCGCTTCCTGTTAGACTCAGACTGGCGCAGAGCAATAGAATAGTTTTACCCCAAGCGTCAGTAGTCTACTTCGCCAAGTGAAAGCACTTCCTATTAGATTAAGACTGGCGTAGGTTGATAGACTAGATATAACCCCCGAGCGTCAGCAGAAATGCAACATCAAGTGAAGTTGCTTCCTATTAGATCTTGACTGGCGCAGACTGATAGAATAGATTTCACCCTGAGCGTCATTGAGTTCACTACGTCAAGTAAAAGTGCTTCCGATAGCTTAGTGACTAGCGCTGAGTGTTGAGATGAAATACACTAAGTGAGAGTGAGTTATAGTGAACCAAGATCCTTCATCTAGTAGTTTTACTTCGGATGTAAAAATGCTTCCAGATACATCATAGACCAAATCAGAACACAGTCTAAATAAACTACTCCCCATAGCAAACAAACTTCCCACAGCATGTATAATCTTATATATATATTGCTATGTTGGACTAACCAGTATGTGCAGAACATGGTCACGCTTCCGGATGCAAATGAGCTTCCGGATGGAAAGACTCTTGACATTGGGACTCAGAGCTTAACACTTGCAGAGCAAGATTACCACTTGCGGATGAAAGATGATCATCCGTCAGCAAGAGTGCAAGAGTAAACATCACATACTCAGAAGTCAGAATGCTTTTGTCAGAGCAGAGGTGTCAGGACTACTTTTCAGAGATAAAGCAAGTCTACCCTGCTAAGCATTAATGAAGATGTACTTCTCAACGGTAACATAGGATTAACGGCACTATTCAAACGTTCATATTCAACTTGCCACCGAAGCCTATGAAGCCAAGTATAAAAGAGACATTCATTCAGAATAGAAGACATGGAAGAAAGAGAGAGAACAGAGCAAAGTATCTGATATATCATATTCTTCATCCTATACATCTTCTACTACTCTCAGATCCAGATTTGTGATATTTTTCAGAGAGTAACTTTTTGTACTTAAGTGAGTAACATCATCCACTCTTAGAGAGAGTTAGTTTTGAGCTTAAGTGTTTAGCACAATCAGTTCATAGAGTGAACATAGTGTAAACTTACAATTTGTAAGGGGAGCATTTAGAGGTTGTCTAAATCTCCATAGGTTGCAAGTTAGCCCGTAAAACTTGCATTTGTAAGGTTTGCAGGTGAACCGGTGTAAAACCTGTGGGTTGTTAGGTGAACCCGTGCTCGTAAAACCTAAAGTGTAAAGGCTTCTCTTGTGCCCGGTTTAAACAAGAATAGTGGATTGAAAATCTCAGGTGGAGCCTGGGGACTGGATGTAGGTCTGGGTGACCGAACCAGGATAAATTATGTGTGCATAAATTTACATTCATACATTCTATTTTGCATCACATAACATACTGACTTGTGCATATCACTACTTCGTAAATATTATCACCAAGCACAAGCAGTCTTTCGAAAAGAAGAATCAAAAGATTTAATTTATTCTCTCACCCAATTCACCCCCCCCTCTTGGGTGACAGCCACGTTTATCACCTAAAACGCGCAAATGGGCTGAAAACGAGTTATGGTGAAATAATCGACAAACTTCTGGTCTTTTTTTACCAAAAGTACCACTTTCTTGAGATTCTTCACACTAAAACACAAAAACGAGATTAAAATTCATTAAAAAAATACTTGTGTTGTTTCTAACCATAAAACGCGCAAATTGGCTGAAAACGAGTTATGGTGAAATATTCGACAAACTTTTGGTCTTTTTCGACCAAAAGGACCACTTTCTTGAGATTCTTGACACTAAAACACAAAAGTGAGATTAAAATTTATTAAAAAATACTTGTGTTGTTTTTAACCCTAAAACGCGCAAATGGGCTGAAAACGAGTTATGGTGAAATATTCGACAAACTTTTGGTGTTTTTTGAACAAAAGTACCACTTTCTTGAGATTCTTGACACTAAAACACAAAAATGCGATTAATTTTTTTTAAAAAAATACGTGTGTTGTTTTTGACCCTAAAACGCGCAAATGGGTTGAAAACGAGTTATGGTGAAATAATCGACAAACTTCTGGTCTATTTTTACCAAAAGTACCACTTTCTTGAGATTCTTGACACCAAAACAAAAAAACGAGATTAAAATTCATTAAAAAAATACTTGTGTTGTTTTTAACCATAAAACGCGCAAATTGGTTGAAAAGGAGTTATGGTGAAATATTCGACAAACTTTTGGCCTTTTTCGACCAAAAGGACCACTTTCTTGAGATTCTTGACACTAAAACACAAAAATGAGATTAAAATTTATTAAAAAATACTTGTGTTATTTTTAACCCTAAAACGCGCAAATGGGCTGAAAACGAGTTATGGTGAAATATTCGACAAACTTTTGGTCTTTTCTGAACAAAAGTACCACTTTCTTGAGATTCTTGACACTAAAAAACAAAAACGAGATTAAAATTCATTAAAAAAATACGTGTGTTGTTTTTAACCCTAAAACGAGCAAATTGGCTGAAAATGAGTTATGGTGAAATATTCGACAAACTTTTGGTCTTTTTTGAACAAAAGTACCACTTTCTTGAGATTCTTGACATTAAAACACAAAAACGAGATTAAATTTGTTTTAAAAAATACTTGTGTTAAACGTGCAAATGGGCAGAAAACGAGTTATGGTGAAATAATCGACAAACTTCTGGTCTATTTTTACCAAAAGTACCACTTTCTTGAGATTCTTGACACCAAAACAAAAAAACGAGATTAAAATTCATTAAAAAAAATACTTGTGTTGTTTTTAACCATAAAACGCGCAAATTGGCTGGAAATGAGTTATGGTGAAATATTCGACAAACTTTTGGTCTTTTTCGACCAAAAGGACCACTTTCTTGAGATTCTTGACACTAAAAAACAAAAACGAGATTAAAATTCATTAAAAAAATACGTGTGTTGTTTTTAACCCTAAAACGAGCAAATTGGCTGAAAATGAGTTATGGTGAAATATTCGACAAACTTTTGGTCTTTTTTGAAAAAAAGTACCACTTTCTTGAGATTCTTGACACTAAAACACAAAAACGAGATTAAATTTGTTTTAAAAAATACTTTTGTTATATTTGACCCTAAAACGCGCAAATGGGCTGAAAACGAGTTATGGTGAAATAATCGACAAACTTCTGGTCTTTTTTTACCAAAAGTACCACTTTCTTGAGATTCTTCACACTAAAACACAAAAACGAGATTAAAATTCATTAAAAAAATACTTGTGTTGTTTCTAACCATAAAACGCGCAAATTGGCTGAAAACGAGTTATGGTGAAATATTCGACAAACTTTTGGTCTTTTTCGACCAAAAGGACCACTTTCTTGAGATTCTTGACACTAAAACACAAAAGTGAGATTAAAATTTATTAAAAAATACTTGTGTTGTTTTTAACCCTAAAACGCGCAAATGGGCTGAAAACGAGTTATGGTGAAATATTCGACAAACTTTTGGTGTTTTTTGAACAAAAGTACCACTTTCTTGAGATTCTTGACACTAAAACACAAAAATGCGATTAATTTTTTTAAAAAAATACGTGTGTTGTTTTTGACCCTAAAACGCGCAAATGGGCTGAAAACTAGTTATGGTGAAATATTCGACAAACTTTTGGTCTTTTTCGACCAAAAGTACCACTTTCTTGAGATTCTTGACACTAAAAAACAAAAACGAGATTAAAATTCATTAAAAAAATACGTGTGTTGTTTTTAACCCTAAAACGAGCAAATTGGCTGAAAATGAGTTATGGTGAAATATTCGACAAACTTTTGGTCTTTTTTGAACAAAAGTACCACTTTCTTGAGATTCTTGACATTAAAACACAAAAACGAGATTAAATTTGTTTTAAAAAATACTTGTGTTAAACGTGCAAATGAGCTGAAAACGAGTTATGGTGAAATAATCGACAAACTTCTGGTCTTTTTTACCAAAAGTACCACTTTCTTGAGATTCTTGACACCAAAACAAAAAAAACGAGATTAAAATTCATTAAAAAAAATACTTGTGTTGTTTTTAACCATAAAACGCGCAAATTGGCTGAAAATGAGTTATGGTGAAATATTCGACAAACTTTTGGTCTATTTTTACCAAAAGTACCACTTTCTTGAGATTCTTGACACCAAAACAAAAAAACGAGATTAAAATTCATTAAAAAAAATACTTGTGTTGTTTTTAACCATAAAACGCGCAAATTGGTTGAAAAGGAGTTATGGTGAAATATTCGACAAACTTTTGGCCTTTTTCGACCAAAAGGACCACTTTCTTGAGATTCTTGACACTAAAACACAAAAATGAGATTAAAATTTATTAAAAAATACTTGTGTTGTTTTTAACCCTAAAACGCGCAAATGGGCTGAAAACGAGTTATGGTGAAATATTCGACAAACTTTTGGTCTTTTTTGAACAAAAGTACCACTTTCTTGAGATTCTTGACACTAAAAAACAAAAACGAGATTAAATTCATTAAAAAAATACGTGTGTTGTTTTTAACCCTAAAACGAGCAAATTGGCTGAAAATGAGTTATGGTGAAATATTCGACAAACTTTTGGTCTTTTTTGAACAAAAGTACCACTTTCTTGAGATTCTTGACACTAAAACACAAAAACGAGATTAAATTTGTTTTAAAAAATACTTGTGTTATATTTGACCCTAAAACGCGCAAATGGGCTGAAAACGAGTTATGGTGAAATAATCGACAAACTTCTGGTCTTTTTTTACCAAAAGTACCACTTTCTTGAGATTCTTCACACTAAAACACAAAAACGAGATTAAAATTCATTAAAAAAAATACTTGTGTTGTTTCTAACCATAAAACGCGCAAATTGGCTGAAAACGAGTTATGGTGAAATATTCGACAAACTTTTGGTCTTTTTCGACCAAAAGGACCACTTTCTTGAGATTCTTGACACTAAAACACAAAAATGAGATTAAAATTGATTAAAAAATACTTGTGTTGTTTTTAACCCTAAAACACGCAAATGGGCTGAAAACGAGTTATGGTGAAAGATTCGACAAACTTTTGGTCTTTTTTGAACAAAAGTACCACTTTCTTGAGATTCTTGACACTAAAACACAAAAACGAGATTAAATTTGTTTTTAAAAAATAGTTGTGTTATATTTAACGCTAAAACGCGCAAATGGGCTGAAAACGAGTTATGGTGAATTAATCGACAAACTTCTGGTCTTTTTTTACCAAAAGTACCACTTTCTTGAGATTATTCACACTAAAACAAAAAAACGAGATTAAAATACATTAAAAAAAATACTTGTGTTGTTTTTAACCCTAAAACGAGCAAATTGGCTGAAAATGAGTTATGGTGAAATATTCGACAAACTTTTGGTCTTTTTTGAACAAAAGTACCACTTTCTTTAGATTCTTGACACTAAAAAACAAAAACGAGATTAAAATTCATTAAAAAAATACGTGTGTTGTTTTTAACCCTAAAACGAGCAAATTGGCTGAAAATGAGTTATGGTGAAATATTCGACAAACTTTTGGTCTTTTTTGAACAAAAGTACCACTTTCTTGAGATTCTTGACACTAAAACACAAAAACGAGATTAAATTTGTTTTAAAAAATACTTGTGTTATATTTGACCCTAAAACGCGCAAATGGGTTGAAAACGAGTTATGGTGAAATAATCGACAAACTTCTGGTCTATTTTTACCAAAAGTACCACTTTCTTGAGATTCTTGACACCAAAACAAAAAAACGAGATTAAAATTCATTAAAAAAAATACTTGTGTTGTTTTTAACCATAAAACGCGCAAATTGGTTGAAAATGAGTTATGGTGAAATATTCGACAAACTTTTAGTCTTTTTCGACCAAAAGGACCACTTTCTTGAGATTCTTGACACTAAAACACAAAAATGAGATTAAAATTTATTAAAAAATACTTGTGTTGTTTTTAACCCTAAAACGCGCAAATGGGCTGAAAACGAGTTATGGTGAAATATTCGACAAAGTTTTGGTCTTTTTTGAACAAAAGTACCACTTTCTTGAGATTCTTGACACTAAAACACAAAAATGCGATTAATTTTTTTTAAAAAAATACGTGTGTTGTTTTTGACCCTAAAACGCGCAAATGGGTTGAAAACGAGTTATGGTGAAATAATCGACAAACTTCTGGTCTATTTTTACCAAAAGTACCACTTTCTTGAGATTCTTGACACCAAAACAAAAAAACGAGATTAAAATTCATTAAAAAAAATACTTGTGTTGTTTTTAACCATAAAACGCGCAAATTGGTTGAAAAGGAGTTATGGTGAAATATTCGACAAACTTTTGGCCTTTTTCGACCAAAAGGACCACTTTCTTGAGATTCTTGACACTAAAACACAAAAATGAGATTAAAATTTATTAAAAAATACTTGTGTTATTTTTAACCCTAAAACGCGCAAATGGGCTGAAAACGAGTTATGGTGAAATATTCGACAAACTTTTGGTCTTTTCTGAACAAAAGTACCACTTTCTTGAGATTCTTGACACTAAAAAACAAAAACGAGATTAAAATTCATTAAAAAAATACGTGTGTTGTTTTTAACCCTAAAACGAGCAAATTGGCTGAAAATGAGTTATGGTGAAATATTCGACAAACTTTTGGTCTTTTTTGAACAAAAGTACCACTTTCTTGAGATTCTTGACATTAAAACACAAAAACGAGATTAAATTTGTTTTAAAAAATACTTGTGTTAAACGTGCAAATGGGCAGAAAACGAGTTATGGTGAAATAATCGACAAACTTCTGGTCTATTTTTACCAAAAGTACCACTTTCTTGAGATTCTTGACACCGAAACAAAAAAACGAGATTAAAATTCATTAAAAAAAATACTTGTGTTGTTTTTAACCATAAAACGCGCAAATTGGCTGAAAATGAGTTATGGTGAAATATTCGACAAACTTTTGGTCTTTTTCGACCAAAAGGACCACTTTCTTGAGATTCTTGACACTAAAAAACAAAAACGAGATTAAAATTCATTAAAAAAATACGTGTGTTGTTTTTAACCCTAAAACGAGCAAATTGGCTGAAAATGAGTTATGGTGAAATATTCGACAAACTTTTGGTCTTTTTTGAAAAAAAGTACCACTTTCTTGAGATTCTTGACACTAAAACACAAAAACGAGATTAAATTTGTTTTAAAAAATACTTTTGTTATATTTGACCCTAAAACGCGCAAATGGGCTGAAAACGAGTTATGGTGAAATAATCGACAAACTTCTGGTCTTTTTTTACCAAAAGTACCACTTTCTTGAGATTCTTCACACTAAAACACAAAAACGAGATTAAAATTCATTAAAAAAAATACTTGTGTTGTTTCTAACCATAAAACGCGCAAATTGGCTGAAAACGAGTTATGGTGAAATATTCGACAAACTTTTGGTCTTTTTCGACCAAAAGGACCACTTTCTTGAGATTCTTGACACTAAAACACAAAAGTGAGATTAAAATTTATTAAAAAATACTTGTGTTGTTTTTAACCCTAAAACGCGCAAATGGGCTGAAAACGAGTTATGGTGAAATATTCGACAAACTTTTGATGTTTTTTGAACAAAAGTACCACTTTCTTGAGATTCTTGACACTAAAACACAAAAATGCGATTAATTTTTTTTAAAAAAATACGTGTGTTGTTTTTGACCCTAAAACGCGCAAATGGGCTGAAAACTAGTTATGGTGAAATATTCGACAAACTTTTGGTCTTTTTCGACCAAAAGTACCACTTTCTTGAGATTCTTGACACTAAAAAACAAAAACGAGATTAAAATTCATTAAAAAAATACGTGTGTTGTTTTTAACCCTAAAACGAGCAAATTGGCTGAAAATGAGTTATGGTGAAATATTCGACAAACTTTTGGTCTTTTTTGAACAAAAGTACCACTTTCTTGAGATTCTTGACACTAAAACACAAAAACGAGATTAAATTTGTTTTAAAAAATACTTGTGTTATATTTGACCCTAAAACGCGCAAATGGGCTGAAAACGAGTTATGGTGAAATAATCGACAAACTTCTGGTCTTTTTTTACCAAAAGTACCACTTTCTTGAGATTCATCAAAAAATACTTGTGTTGTTTCTAACCATAAAACGCGCAAATTGGCTGAAAACGAGCTATGGTGAAATATTCGACAAACTTTTGGTCTTTTTTGAACAAAAGTACCACTTTCTTGAGATTCTTGACACTAAAACACAAAAACGAGATTAAATTTGTTTTTAAAAAATAGTTGTGTTATATTTAATCCTAAAACGCGCAAATGGGCTGAAAACGAGTTATGGTGAATTAATCGACAAACTTCTGGCCTTTTTTTTACCAAAAGTACCACTTTCTTGAGATTCTTCACACTAAAACAAAAAAACGAGATTAAAATACATTAAAAAAAATACTTGTGTTGTTTTTAACCATAAAACGCGCAAATTGGCTGAAAATGAGTTATGGTGAAATATTCGACAAACTTTTGGTCTTTTTCGACCAAAAGGACCACTTTCTTGAGATTCTTGACACTAAAACACAAAAATGAGATTAAAATTTATTAAAAAATACTTGTGTTGTTTTTCACCCTAAAACGCGCAAATGGGCTGAAAACGGGTTATGGTGAAATATTCAACAAACTTTTGGTCTTTTTCGACCAAAAGTACCACTTTCTTGAGATTCTTGACACTAAAACACAAAAACGAGATTAAAATTCATTAAAAAAATATGTGTGTTGTTTTTAACCCTAAAACGCGCAAATTGGCTGAAAATGAGTTATGGTGAAATATTTGACAAACTTTTGGTCTTTTTTGAACAAAAGTACCTCTTTCTTGAGATTCTTGACACTAAAACACAAAAACGAGATTAAATTTGTTTTTAAAAAATAGTTGTGTTATATTTAACCCTAAAAGGCGCAAATGGGCTGAAAACGAGTTATGGTGAAATAATCGACAAACTTCTGGTCTTTTTCTACCAAAAGTACCACTTTCTTGAGATTCTTCACACTGAAACAAAAAAACGAGATTAAAATCCATTAAAAAAAATACTTGTGTTGTTTTTAACCATAAAACCCGCAAATTGGCTGAAAACGAGTTATGGTGAAATATTCGACAAACTTTTGGTCTTTTTTGACCAAAAGTACCACTTTCTTGATATTCTTGACACTAAAACACAAAAATGAGATTAAAATTTTTTTTAAAAAATACTTGTGTTGTTTTTAACCGTAAAACGCGCAAATGGGCTGAAAACGAATTATGGTGAAATATTCGGCAAACATGTGGTCTTTTTTGACCAAAAGTACCACTTTCTTGAGATTCTTGACACTAAAACACAAAAACGAGATTAAATTTGTTTTAAAAAAATAGTTGTGTTATATTCAACCCTAAAACGCGCAAATGGGCTGAAAACGAGTTATGGTGAAATAATCGACAAACATTTGGTCTTTTTTTACCAAAAGGACCACTTTCTTGAGATTCTTGACACCAAAACAAAAAAACGAGATTAAAATTCATTAAAAAAAATACTTGTGTTGTTTTTAACCATAAAACGCGCAAATTGGCTGAAAATGAGTTATGGTGAAATATTCGACAAACTTTTGGTCTTTTTCGACCAAAAGGACCACTTTCTTGAGATTCTTGACACTAAAACACAAAAATGAGATTAAAATTTATTAAAAAATACTTGTGTTGTTTTTAACCCTAAAACGCGCAAATGGGCTGAAAACGAGTTATGGTGAAATATTCGACAAACTTTTGGTCTTTTTTGAACCAAAGTAGCACTTTCTTGGGATTCTTGACACTAAAACACAAAAATGCGATTAATTTTTTTACAAAAATACGTGTGTTGTTTTTGACCCTAAAACGCGCAAATGGGCTGAAAACTAGTTATGGTGAAATATTCGACAAACTTTTGGTCTTTTTCGACCAAAAGTACCACTTTCTTGAGATTCTTGACACTAAAAACAAAAACGAGATTAAAATTCATTAAAAAAATACGTGTGTTGTTTTTAACCCTAAAACGAGCAAATTGGCTGAAAATGAGTTATGGTGAAATATTCGACAAACTTTTGGTCTTTTTTGAACAAAAGTACCACTTTCTTGAGATTCTTGACACTAAAACACAAAAACGAGATTAAATTTGTTTTCAAAATAATATTGTGTTATATTTGACCCTAAAACGCGCAAATGGGCTGAAAACTAGTTATGGTGAAATATTCGACAAACTTTTGGTCTTTTTCGACCAAAAGTACCACTTTCTTGAGATTCTTAACACTAAAAAACAAAAACGAGATTAAAATTCATTAAAAAAATACGTGTGTTGTTTTTAACCCTAACGACGCAAATTGGCTGAAAATGAGTTATGGTGAAATATTCGACAAATTTTGGTCTTTTTGAACAAAAGTACCACTTTCTTGAGATTCTTGACACTAAAACACAAAAACGAGATTAAATTTTTTTTAAAAAATATTTGTGTTATATTTGACCCTAAAACGCGCAAATGGGCTGAAAACTAGTTATGGTGAAATATTCGACAAACTTTTGGTCTTTTTCGACCAAAAGTACCACTTTCTTGAGATTCTTAACACTAAAAAACAAAAACGAGATTAAAATTCATTAAAAAATACGTGTGTTGTTTTTAACCCTAAAACGCGCAAATTGGCTGAAAACGAGTTATGGTGAAATATTCGACAAACTTTTGGTCTTTTTCGACCAAAAGGACCACTTTCTTGAGATTCTTGATACTAAAACACAAAAATGAGATTAAATTTATTAAAAATACTTGTGTTGTTTTTAACCCTAAAACGCGCAAATGGGCTGAAAACGAGTTATGGTGAAATAATCGACAAACTTTTGGTCTTTTTTGAACCAAAGTAGCACTTTCTTGGGATTCTTGACACTAAAACACAAAAATGCGATTAATTTTTTTTACAAAAATACGTGTGTTGTTTTTGACCCTATAACGCGCAAATGGGCTGAAAACTAGTTATGGTGAAATATTCGACAAACTTTTGGTCTTTTTCGACCAAAAGTACCACTTTCTTGAGATTCTTAACACTAAAAAACAAAAACGAGATTAAAATTCATTAAAAAATACGTGTGTTGTTTTTAACCCTAAAACGAGCAAATGGCTGAAAATGAGTTATGGTGAAATATTCGACAAACTTTTGGTCTTTTTTGAACAAAAGTACCACTTTCTTGAGATTCTTGACACTAAAACACAAATACGAGATTAAATTTGTTTTAAAAAATACTTGTGTTATATTTGACCCTAAAACGCGCAAATGGGCTGAAAACGAATTATGGTTAAATATTCGACAAACATGTGGTCTTTTTTGAACAAAAGTACCACTTTCTTGAGATTCTTGACACTAAAACACATAAACGAGATTAAATTTTTTTTTAAAAAATAGTTGTGTTATATTTAACCCTAAAACGCGCAAATGGGCTGAAAACGAGTTATGGTGAATTAATCGACAAACTTCTGGCCTTTTTTTACCAAAAGTACCACTTTCTTGAGATTATTCACACTAAAACAAAAAAACGAGATTAAAATACATTAAAAAAAATACTTGTGTTGTTTTTAACCATAAAACGCGCAAATTGGCTGAAAATGAGTTATGGTGAAATATTCGACAAACTTTTGGTCTTTTTCGACCAAAAGGACCACTTTCTTGAGATTCTTGACACTAAAACACAAAAATGAGATTAAAATTTATTAAAAAATACTTGTGTTATTTTTGACCCTAAAACGCGCAAATGGGCTGAAAGCGGGTTATGGTGAAATATTCAACAAACTTTTGGTCTTTTTCGACCAAAAGTACCACTTTCTTGAGATTCTTGACACTAAAAAACAAAAACGAGATTAAAATTCATTAAAAAAATATGTGTGTTGTTTTTAACCCTAAAACGCGCAAATTGGCTGAAAATGAGTTATGGTGAAATATTTGACAAACTTTTGGTCTTTTTTGAACAAAAGTACCACTTTCTTGAGATTCTTGACACTAAAACACAAAAACGAGATTAAATTTGTTTTTAAAAAATAGTTGTGTTATATTTAACCCTAAAAGGCGCAAATGGGCTGAAAACGAGTTATGGTGAAATAATCGACAAACATCTGGTCTTTTTTTACCAAAAGTACCACTTTCTTGAGATTCTTCACACTAAAACAAAAAAACGAGATTAAAATTCATTAAAAAAAATACTTGTGTTGTTTTTTACCATAAAACCCGCAAATTGGCTGAAAACGAGTTATGGTGAAATATTCGACAAACTTTTGGTCTTTTTTGACCAAAAGTACCACTTTCTTGATATTCTTGACACTAAAACACAAAAATGAGATTAAAATTTTTTTAAAAAAATACTTGTGTTGTTTTTAACCGTAAAACGCGCAAATGGGCTGAAAACGAATTATGGTGAAATATTCGGCAAACATGTGGTCTTTTTTGACCAAAAGTACCACTTTCTTGAGATTCTTGACACTAAAACACAAAAACGAGATTAAATTTGTTTTAAAAAAATAGTTGTGTTATATTCAACCCTAAAACGCGCAAATGGGCTGAAAACGAGTTATGGTGAAATAATCGACAAACTTTTGGTCTTTTTTTACCAAAAGGACCACTTTCTTGAGATTTTTGACACCAAAACAAAAAAACGAGATTAAAATTCATTAAAAAAAATACTTGTGTTGTTTTTAACCATAAAACGCGCAAATTGGCTGAAAATGAGTTATGGTGAAATATTCGACAAACTTTTGGTCTTTTTCGACCAAAAGGACCACTTTCTTGAGATTCTTGACACTAAAACACAAAAATGAGATTAAAATTTATTAAAAAATACTTGTGTTGTTTTTAACCCTAAAACGCGCAAATGGGCTGAAAACGAGTTATGGTGAAATATTCGACAAACTTTTGGTCTTTTTTGAACCAAAGTAGCACTTTCTTGGGATTCTTGACACTAAAACACAAAAATGCGATTAATTTTTTTTACAAAAATACGTGTGTTGTTTTTGACCCTAAAACGCGCAAATGGGCTGAAAACTAGTTATGGTGAAATATTCGACAAACTTTTGGTCTTTTTCGACCAAAAGTACCACTTTCTTGAGATTCTTGACACTAAAAAACAAAAACGAGATTAAAATTCATTAAAAAAATACGTGTGTTGTTTTTAACCCTAAAACGAGCAAATTGGCTGAAAATGAGTTATGGTGAAATATTCGACAAACTTTTGGTCTTTTTTGAACAAAAGTACCACTTTCTTGAGATTCTTGACACTAAAACACAAAAACGAGATTAAATTTGTTTTAAAAAATACTTGTGTTATATTTGACCCTAAAACGCGCAAATGGGCTGAAAACGAGTTATGGTTAAATAATCGACAAACTTCTGGTCTTTTTTTACCAAAAGTACCACTTTCTTGAGATTCTTCACACTAAAACACAAAAACGAGATTAAAATTCATTAAAAAAAATACTTGTGTTGTTTCTAACCATAAAACGCGCAAATTGGCTGAAAACGAGTTATGGTGAAATATTCGACAAACTTTTGGTCTTTTTTGAACAAAAGTACCACTTTCTTGAGATTCTTGACACTAAAACACATAAACGAGATTAAATTTGTTTTTAAAAAATAGTTGTGTTATATTTAACCCTAAAACGCGCAAATGGGCTGAAAACGAGTTATGGTGAATTAATCGACAAACTTCTGGCCTTTTTTACCAAAAGTACCACTTTCTTGAGATTCTTCACACTAAAACAAAAAAACGAGATTAAAATACATTTAAAAAAATACTTGTGTTGTTTTTAACCATAAAACGCGCAAATTGGCTGAAAATGAGTTATGGTGAAATATTCGACAAACTTTTGGTCTTTTTCGACCAAAAGGACCACTTTCTTGAGATTCTTGACACTAAAACACAAAAATGAGATTAAAATTTATTAAAAAATACTTGTGTTGTTTTTGACCCTAAAACGCGCAAATGGGCTGAAAGCGGGTTATGGTGAAATATTCAACAAACTTTTGGTCTTTTTCGACCAAAAGTACCACTTTCTTGAGATTCTTGACACTAAAAAACAAAAACGAGATTAAAATTCATTAAAAAAATATGTGTGTTGTTTTTAACCCTAAAACGCGCAAATTGGCTGAAAATGACTTATGGTGAAATATTTGACAAACTTTTGGTCTTTTTTGAACAAAAGTACCACTTTCTTGAGATTCTTGACACTAAAACACAAAAACGAGATTAAATTTGTTTTTAAAAAATAGTTGTGTTATATTTAACCCTAAAAGGCGCAAATGGGCTGAAAACGAGTTATGGTGAAATAATCGACAAACTTCTGGTCTTTTTTTACCAAAAGTACCACTTTCTTGAGATTCTTCACACTAAAACAAAAAAACGAGATTAAAATTCATTAAAAAAAATACTTGTGTTGTTTTTAACCATAAAACCCGCAAATACACTGAAAACGAGTTATGGTGAAATATTCGACAAACTTTTGGTCTTTTTTGAACCAAAGTAGCACTTTCTTGGGATTCTTGACACTAAAACACAAAAATGCGATTAATTTTTTTTACAAAAATACGTGTGTTGTTTTTTACCCTAAAACGCGCAAATGGGCTGAAAAATAGTTATGGTGAAATATTCGACTAACTTTTGGTCTTTTTCGACCAACAGTACCACTTTCTTGAGATTCTTGACACTAAAAAACAAAAACGAGATTAAAATTCATTAAAAAAATACGTGTGTTGTTTTTAACCCTAAAACGAGCAAATTGGCTTAAAATGAGTTATGGTGAAATATTCGACAAACTTTTGGTCTTTTTTGAACAAAAGTACCACTTTCTTGAGATTCTTGACACTAAAACACAAAAACGAGATTAAATTTGTTTTAAAAAATACTTGTGTTATATTTGACCCTAAAACGCGCAAATGGGCTGAAAACGAGTTATGGTTAAATAATCGACAAACTTCTGGTCTTTTTTTACCAAAAGTACCACTTTCTTGAGATTCTTCACACTAAAACACAAAACGAGATTAAAATTCATTAAAAAAAATACTTGTGTTGTTTCTAACCATAAAACGCGCAAATTGGCTGAAAACAAGTTATGGTGAAATATTCGACAAACTTTTGGTCTTTTTTGAACAAAAGTACCACTTTCTTGAGATTCTTGACACTAAAACACATAAACGAGATTAAATTTGTTTTTAAAAAATAGTTGTGTTATATTTAACCCTAAAACGCGCAAATGGGCTGAAAACGAGTTATGGTGAATTAATCGACAAACTTCTGGCCTTTTTTTACCAAAAGTACCACTTTCCTGAGATTCTTCACACTAAAACAAAAAAACGAGATTAAAATACATTAAAAAAAATACTTGTGTTGTTTTTAACCATAAAACGCGCAAATTGGCTGAAAATGAGTTATGGTGAAATATTCGACAAACTTTTGGTCTTTTTGGACCAAAAGGACCACTTTCTTGAGATTCTTGACACCGAAACACAAAAATGAGATTAAAATTTATTAAAAAATACTTGTGTTGTTTTTGACCCTAAAACGCGCAAATGGGCTGAAAACTAGTTATGGTGAAATATTCGACAAACTTTTGGTCTTTTTCGACCAAAAGTACCACTTTCTTGAGATTCTTGACACTAAAAAACAAAAACGAGATTAAAATTCATTAAAAAAATACGTGTGTTGTTTTTAACCCTAAAACGAGCAAATTGGCTGAAAATGAGTTATGGTGAAATATTCGACAAACTTTTGGTCTTTTTTGAACAAAAGTATCACTTTCTTGAGATTCTTGACACTAAAACAAAAAACGAGATTAAATTTGTTTTAAAAAATACTTGTGTTATATTTGACCCTAAAAGGCGCAAATGGGCTGAAAACGAGTTATGGTGAAATAATCGACAAACTTCTGGTCTTTTTTTACCAAAAGTACCACTTTCTTGAGATTCTTCACACTAAAACAAAAAAACGAGATTAAAATTCATTAAAAAAAATACTTGTGTTGTTTTTAACCATAAAACCCGCAAATACACTGAAAACGAGTTATGGTGAAATATTCGACAAACTTTTGGTCTTTTTTGAACCAAAGTAGCACTTTCTTGGGATTCTTGACACTAAAACACAAAAATGCGATTAATTTTTTTTACAAAAATACGTGTGTTGTTTTTGACCCTAAAACGCGCAAATGAGCTGAAAACTAGTTATGGTGAAATATTCGACTAACTTTTGGTCTTTTTCGACCAAAAGTACCACTTTCTTGAGATTCTTGACACTAAAAAACAAAAACGAGATTAAAATTCATTAAAAAAATACGTGTGTTGTTTTTAACCCTAAAACGAGCAAATTGGCTGAAAATGAGTTATGGTGAAATATTCGACAAACTTTTGGTCTTTTTTGAACAAAAGTACCACTTTCTTGAGATTCTTGACACTAAAACACAAAAACGAGATTAAATTTGTTTTAAAAAATACTTGTGTTATATTTGACCCTAAAACGCGCAAATGGGCTGAAAACGAGTTATGGTTAAATAATCGACAAACTTCTGGTCTTTTTTTACCAAAGTACCACTTTCTTGAGATTCTTCACACTAAAACACAAAAACGAGATTAAAATTCATTAAAAAAAATACTTGTGTTGTTTCTAACCATAAAACGCGCAAATTGGCTGAAAACGAGTTATGGTGAAATATTCGACAAACTTTTGGTCTTTTTTGAACAAAAGTACCACTTTCTTGAGATTCTTGACACTAAAACACATAAACGAGATTAAATTTGTTTTTAAAAAATAGTTGTGTTATATTTAACCCTAAAACGCGCAAATGGGCTGAAAACGAGTTATGGTGAATTAATCGACAAACTTCTGGCCTTTTTTTACCAAAAGTACCACTTTCTTGAGATTCTTCACACTAAAACAAAAAAACGAGATTAAAATACATTAAAAAAAATACTTGTGTTGTTTTTAACCATAAAACGTGCAAATTGGCTGAAAATGAGTTATGGTGAAATATTCGACAAACTTTTGGTCTTTTTCGACCAAAAGGACCACTTTCTTGAGATTCTTGACACTAAAACACAAAAATGAGATTAAAATTTATTAAAAAATACGTGTGTTGTTTTTGACCCTAAAACGCGCAAATGGGCTGAAAACGGGTTATGGTGAAATATTCGACAAACTTTTGGTCTTTTTCGACCAAAAGTACCACTTTCTTGAGATTCTTGACACTAAAAAACAAAA
Source organism: Mimosa pudica (assembly GCA_029929735.1). NCBI lineage: Eukaryota > Viridiplantae > Streptophyta > Magnoliopsida > Fabales > Fabaceae > Mimosa > Mimosa pudica. The sequence goes on from JAKELP010000053.1 coordinate 357,092, forward strand.
ACGAGATTAAAATTCATTAAAAAAATACGTGTGTTGTTTTTAACCCTAAAACGAGCAAATTGGCTGAAAATGAGTTATGGTGAAATATTCGACAAACTTTTGGTCTTTTTTGAACAAAAGTACCACTTTCTTGAGATTCTTGACACTAAAACACAAAAACGAGATTAAATTTGTTTTTAAAAAATAGTTGTGTTATATTTAACCCTAAAAGGCGCAAATGGGCTGAAAACGAGTTATGGTGAAATAATCGACAAACTTCTGGTCTTTTTTTACCAAAAAGTACCACTTTCTTGAGATTCTTCACACTAAAACAAAAAAACGAGATTAAAATTCATTAAAAAAATACTTGTGTTGTTTTTAACCATAAAACCCGCAAATTGGCTGAAAACGAGTTATGGTGAAATATTCGACAAACTTTTGGTCTTTTTGACCAAAAGTACCACTTTCTTGATATTCTTGACACTAAAACACAAAAATGAGATTAAAATTTTTTTTTAAAAAATACTTGTGTTGTTTTTAACCGTAAAACGCGCAAATGGGCTGAAAACGAATTATGGTGAAATATTCGGCAAACATGTGGTCTTTTTTGACCAAAAGTACCACTTTCTTGAGATTCTTGACACTAAAACACAAAAACGAGATTAAATTTGTTTTAAAAAAATAGTTGTGTTATATTCAACCCTAAAACGCGCAAATGGGCTGAAAACGAGTTATGGTGAAATAATCGACAAACTTTTGGTCTTTTTTTACCAAAAGGATGATTTACCTCTTTTTCGTCGTCTAAAAAGAGCTAAAGCAAATAAAACTAAGAATTAAACTACAGTAGTTAGCAGCAAGTCCTAGGTCAATTCACAGTTTGGTTTTATCTCTTGCTTAGGTCAATTAATTACAAGTTAAGCAAATTATCAAACAGGTTGTGTGCAGGTTTTGTATGTAAGACTAATTAAAACTACAACTAACAGAATTAAAAGTGAATGAGTGAAAGTATGGATGAGATGTACCTCCTTCTCCAAGTACTCCGTGCTTACGTTTAATCAGACTTCATATACTTGTTTTACTTAATATAAACTAGCTAAATTCGCGAGACCTCTTTAATCAAAGAAGTCTACAAGAGTTTAACTAATTTAATTAAGGCTTAAGCTCTTTCAAGCCAAGAACATACCATAAGCAACACTAAACACTAAATCTAGCATTTAGGAAACAAATTCATTCCACAAATGTAAGAGGAGCTAATCGCACACACATACATGTATGAAACTACAAGAATTAAGCCTCGGTTTTCATGTCCTCAACAATCAAGAGAGGTTTTCAAGCTAACGTAAAGTAGAACACCTAAAACTAGATGTCTAACCTATACACGCCTAATCAAGGTCATACATAGGCAAAAATATACATCTAGCTTGAAACCTAAAAGAGAAAATTACAAGCATATGAAGCCATAGGTTGAGTCTACAAGCACATTTCCTTGGAGAAGAAGGCTAGGCGATCTAGCCTGACATGGAGATGAAGGCGGATGAAGGTAGGTGTGAGATTCTGGACATGGCGGAGATGAAGAAGATGAAGATGGAGTTGAGAGAGTTTGTTAGAGGAGAGAGAAAGTGAAAGTGAAGTGAGAGATCAGATGTTCAGATGTGTGAAAGTTAGTTACGTTTTGGGGTTTTATAGTGGTGAGTAGCTTTGGGATTATCGCCCAAAGGGTATTTTTGGTATTTGGTAAAGGTTAGGATGAATGTGGACTAGATTTCATCTCCATGCATTTCCAAAGGTTCCTCCTTTTTCTCCAAGTGATTGTGCTTCCCTTTTTGCCCTTAATGAGGCCTTCAGACTTGAATTTGGCCTTGGCGCCAATTTTGCCTCATTTGGAAAGCTCTCCAAGTACTTTCAAGCTACAGGGCTGACTTTGCCTTAAATTAACTCTGCACCAAAGACTTCTGAAAAGTAGTTGACATTTCTGAACATTGTGCAGTTTGGCTCATGTACTCGCTGGCTGATGGACTTCAGCTTCCGGATGTGAAACTTCATATCGCAAGCGCAAGCACATTTACTTCCGGATGAGAATCCACTGGATGAGAATCCACTTCCGGATGTAACTCTTTGTCCGCCAGCGCCAGCATGTTCACTTCCGGATGTAAATCCACTTCCGGATGGAAGTCCGCTTCTTCAAGTAGCTCAGCTTCCGGATGTGACTTTGCTTCCGGATGTAAACTTGCATCCTGATATGAGTACTCTTCCAAATGTGAATATGCTTCCGAATGTGAACCTTCATCCGGATGTGACTTTGAGTACTCTTCATCTAGCCTTCTTTCTTGCCAAGTTATCTCCACTGAAGCTCCACCAAGGGTGTGTGGGGCCCACTTGGGACCCCCTACATGAAAAACACATCTCATAGTCAAAATGACCAAAATACCCTTAGTTCCATAAAATGCAAATAATAAGGCTATTATTCTTCAAATATTTATACATAAGCATGTGCATGAAAATGTATCAATAATGATCAAATATAACAAATAAACCATACTAATTAAGCTCAAATGCACATGCTTAAAGGTATGAAATTTGGTCTAATCAAAGGACCACTTTCTTGAGATTTTTGACACCAAAACAAAAAAACGAGATTAAAATTCATTAAAAAAAATACTTGTGTTGTTTTTAACCATAAAACGCGCAAATTGGCTGAAAATGAGTTATGGTGAAATATTCGACAAACTTTTGGTCTTTTTCGACCAAAAGGACCACTTTCTTGAGATTCTTGACACTAAAACACAAAAATGAGATTAAAATTTATTAAAAAATACTTGTGTTGTTTTTAACCCTAAAACGCGCAAATGGGCTGAAAACGAGTTATGGTGAAATATTCGACAAACTTTTGGTCTTTTTTGAACCAAAGTAGCACTTTCTTGGGATTCTTGACACTAAAACACAAAAATGCGATTAATTTTTTTTACAAAAATACGTGTGTTGTTTTTGACCCTAAAACGCGCAAATGGGCTGAAAACTAGTTATGGTGAAATATTCGACAAACTTTTGGTCTTTTTCGACCAAAAGTACCACTTTCTTGAGATTCTTGACACTAAAAAACAAAAACGAGATTAAAATTCATTAAAAAAATACGTGTGTTGTTTTTAACCCTAAAACGAGCAAATTGGCTGAAAATGAGTTATGGTGAAATATTCGACAAACTTTTGGTCTTTTTGAACAAAAGTACCACTTTCTTGAGATTCTTGACACTAAAACACAAAAACGAGATTAAATTTGTTTTTAAAAAATAGTTGTGTTATATTTAACCCTAAAAGGCGCAAATGGGCTGAAAACGAGTTATGGTGAAATAATCGACAAACTTCTGGTCTTTTTTTACCAAAAGTACCACTTTCTTGAGATTCTTCACACTAAAACAAAAAAACGAGATTAAAATTCATTAAAAAAAATACTTGTGTTGTTTTTAACCATAAAACCCGCAAATTGGCTGAAAACGAGTTATGGTGAAATATTCGACAAACTTTTGGTCTTTTTTGACCAAAAGTACCACTTTCTTGATATTCTTGACACTAAAACACAAAAATGAGATTAAAATTTTTTTTAAAAAATACTTGTGTTGTTTTTAACCGTAAAACGCGCAAATGGGCTGAAAACGAATTATGGTGAAATATTCGGCAAACATGTGGTCTTTTTTGACCAAAAGTACCACTTTCTTGAGATTCTTGACACTAAAACACAAAAACGAGATTAAATTTGTTTTAAAAAAATAGTTGTGTTATATTCAACCCTAAAACGCGCAAATGGGCTGAAAACGAGTTATGGTGAAATAATCGACAAACTTTTGGTCTTTTTTTACCAAAAGGATGATTTACCTCTTTTTCGTCGTCTAAAAAGAGCTAAAGCAAATAAAACTAAGAATTAAACTACAGTAGTTAGCAGCAAGTCCTAGGTCAATTCACAGTTTGGTTTTATCTCTTGCTTAGGTCAATTAATTACAAGTTAAGCAAATTATCAAACAGGTTGTGTGCAGGTTTTGTATGTAAGACTAATTAAAACTAATTAAAACTACAACTAACAGAATTAAAAGTGAATGAGTGAAAGTATGGATGAGATGTACCTCCTTCTCCAAGTACTCCGTGCTTACGTTTAATCAGACTTCATATACTTGTTTTACTTAATATAAACTAGCTAAATTCGCGAGACCTCTTTAATCAAAGAAGTCTACAAGAGTTTAACTAATTTAATTAAGGCTTAAGCTCTTTCAAGCCAAGAACATACCATAAGCAACACTAAACACTAAATCTAGCATTTAGGAAACAAATTCATTCCACAAATGTAAGAGGAGCTAATCGCACACACATACATGTATGAAACTACAAGAATTAAGCCTCGGTTTTCATGTCCTCAACAATCAAGAGAGGTTTTCAAGCTAACGTAAAGTAGAACACCTAAAACTAGATGTCTAACCTATACACGCCTAATCAAGGTCATACATAGGCAAAAATATACATCTAGCTTGAAACCTAAAAGAGAAAATTACAAGCATATGAAGCCATAGGTTGAGTCTACAAGCACATTTCCTTGGAGAAGAAGGCTAGGCGATCTAGCCTGACATGGAGATGAAGGCGGATGAAGGTAGGTGTGAGATTCTGGACATGGCGGAGATGAAGAAGATGAAGATGGAGTTGAGAGAGTTTGTTAGAGGAGAGAGAAAGTGAAAGTGAAGTGAGAGATCAGATGTTCAGATGTGTGAAAGTTAGTTACGTTTTGGGGTTTTATAGTGGTGAGTAGCTTTGGGATTATCGCCCAAAGGGTATTTTTGGTATTTGGTAAAGGTTAGGATGAATGTGGACTAGATTTCATCTCCATGCATTTCCAAAGGTTCCTCCTTTTTCTCCAAGTGATTGTGCTTCCCTTTTTGCCCTTAATGAGGCCTTCAGACTTGAATTTGGCCTTGGCGCCAATTTTGCCTCATTTGGAAAGCTCTCCAAGTACTTTCAAGCTACAGGGCTGACTTTGCCTTAAATTAACTCTGCACCAAAGACTTCTGAAAAGTAGTTGACATTTCTGAACATTGTGCAGTTTGGCTCATGTACTCGCTGGCTGATGGACTTCAGCTTCCGGATGTGAAACTTCATATCGCAAGCGCAAGCACATTTACTTCCGGATGAGAATCCACTGGATGAGAATCCACTTCCGGATGTAACTCTTTGTCCGCCAGCGCCAGCATGTTCACTTCCGGATGTAAATCCACTTCCGGATGGAAGTCCGCTTCTTCAAGTAGCTCAGCTTCCGGATGTGACTTTGCTTCCGGATGTAAACTTGCATCCTGATATGAGTACTCTTCCAAATGTGAATATGCTTCCGGATGTGAACCTTCATCCGGATGTGACTTTGAGTACTCTTCATCTAGCCTTCTTTCTTGCCAAGTTATCTCCACTGAAGCTCCACCAAGGGTGTGTGGGGCCCACTTGGGACCCCCTACATGAAAAACACATCTCATAGTCAAAATGACCAAAATACCCTTAGTTCCATAAAATGCAAATAATAAGGCTATTATTCTTCAAATATTTATACATAAGCATGTGCATGAAAATGTATCAATAATGATCAAATATAACAAATAAACCATACTAATTAAGCTCAAATGCACATGCTTAAAGGTATGAAATTTGGTCTAATCAAAGGACCACTTTCTTGAGATTTTTGACACCAAAACAAAAAAACGAGATTAAAATTCATTAAAAAAAATACTTGTGTTGTTTTTAACCATAAAACGCGCAAATTGGCTGAAAATGAGTTATGGTGAAATATTCGACAAACTTTTGGTCTTTTTCGACCAAAAGGACCACTTTCTTGAGATTCTTGACACTAAAACACAAAAATGAGATTAAAATTTATTAAAAAATACTTGTGTTGTTTTTAACCCTAAAACGCGCAAATGGGCTGAAAACGAGTTATGGTGAAATATTCGACAAACTTTTGGTCTTTTTTGAACCAAAGTAGCACTTTCTTGGGATTCTTGACACTAAAACACAAAAATGCGATTAATTTTTTTTACAAAAATACGTGTGTTGTTTTTGACCCTAAAACGCGCAAATGGGCTGAAAACTAGTTATGGTGAAATATTCGACAAACTTTTGGTCTTTTTCGACCAAAAGTACCACTTTCTTGAGATTCTTGACACTAAAAAACAAAAACGAGATTAAAATTCATTAAAAAAATACGTGTGTTGTTTTTAACCCTAAAACGAGCAAATTGGCTGAAAATGAGTTATGGTGAAATATTCGACAAACTTTTGGTCTTTTTTGAACAAAAGTACCACTTTCTTGAGATTCTTGACACTAAAACACAAAAACGAGATTAAATTTGTTTTTAAAAAATAGTTGTGTTATATTTAACCCTAAAAGGCGCAAATGGGCTGAAAACGAGTTATGGTGAAATAATCGACAAACTTCTGGTCTTTTTTTACCAAAAAGTACCACTTTCTTGAGATTCTTCACACTAAAACAAAAAAACGAGATTAAAATTCATTAAAAAAAATACTTGTGTTGTTTTTAACCATAAAACCCGCAAATTGGCTGAAAACGAGTTATGGTGAAATATTCGACAAACTTTTGGTCTTTTTTGACCAAAAGTACCACTTTCTTGATATTCTTGACACTAAAACACAAAAATGAGATTAAAATTTTTTAAAAAATACTTGTGTTGTTTTTAACCGTAAAACGCGCAAATGGGCTGAAAACGAATTATGGTGAAATATTCGGCAAACATGTGGTCTTTTTTGACCAAAAGTACCACTTTCTTGAGATTCTTGACACTAAAACACAAAAACGAGATTAAATTTGTTTTAAAAAATAGTTGTGTTATATTCAACCCTAAAACGCGCAAATGGGCTGAAAACGAGTTATGGTGAAATAATCGACAAACTTTTGGTCTTTTTTTACCAAAAGGATGATTTACCTCTTTTTCGTCGTCTAAAAAGAGCTAAAGCAAATAAAACTAAGAATTAAACTACAGTAGTTAGCAGCAAGTCCTAGGTCAATTCACAGTTTGGTTTTATCTCTTGCTTAGGTCAATTAATTACAAGTTAAGCAAATTATCAAACAGGTTGTGTGCAGGTTTTGTATGTAAGACTAATTAAAACTAATTAAAACTACAACTAACAGAATTAAAAGTGAATGAGTGAAAGTATGGATGAGATGTACCTCCTTCTCCAAGTACTCCGTGCTTACGTTTAATCAGACTTCATATACTTGTTTTACTTAATATAAACTAGCTAAATTCGCGAGACCTCTTTAATCAAAGAAGTCTACAAGAGTTTAACTAATTTAATTAAGGCTTAAGCTCTTTCAAGCCAAGAACATACCATAAGCAACACTAAACACTAAATCTAGCATTTAGGAAACAAATTCATTCCACAAATGTAAGAGGAGCTAATCGCACACACATACATGTATGAAACTACAAGAATTAAGCCTCGGTTTTCATGTCCTCAACAATCAAGAGAGGTTTTCAAGCTAACGTAAAGTAGAACACCTAAAACTAGATGTCTAACCTATACACGCCTAATCAAGGTCATACATAGGCAAAAATATACATCTAGCTTGAAACCTAAAAGAGAAAATTACAAGCATATGAAGCCATAGGTTGAGTCTACAAGCACATTTCCTTGGAGAAGAAGGCTAGGCGATCTAGCCTGACATGGAGATGAAGGCGGATGAAGGTAGGTGTGAGATTCTGGACATGGCGGAGATGAAGAAGATGAAGATGGAGTTGAGAGAGTTTGTTAGAGGAGAGAGAAAGTGAAAGTGAAGTGAGAGATCAGATGTTCAGATGTGTGAAAGTTAGTTACGTTTTGGGGTTTTATAGTGGTGAGTAGCTTTGGGATTATCGCCCAAAGGGTATTTTTGGTATTTGGTAAAGGTTAGGATGAATGTGGACTAGATTTCATCTCCATGCATTTCCAAAGGTTCCTCCTTTTTCTCCAAGTGATTGTGCTTCCCTTTTTGCCCTTAATGAGGCCTTCAGACTTGAATTTGGCCTTGGCGCCAATTTTGCCTCATTTGGAAAGCTCTCCAAGTACTTTCAAGCTACAGGGCTGACTTTGCCTTAAATTAACTCTGCACCAAAGACTTCTGAAAAGTAGTTGACATTTCTGAACATTGTGCAGTTTGGCTCATGTACTCGCTGGCTGATGGACTTCAGCTTCCGGATGTGAAACTTCATATCGCAAGCGCAAGCACATTTACTTCCGGATGAGAATCCACTGGATGAGAATCCACTTCCGGATGTAACTCTTTGTCCGCCAGCGCCAGCATGTTCACTTCCGGATGTAAATCCACTTCCGGATGGAAGTCCGCTTCTTCAAGTAGCTCAGCTTCCGGATGTGACTTTGCTTCCGGATGTAAACTTGCATCCTGATATGAGTACTCTTCCAAATGTGAATATGCTTCCGGATGTGAACCTTCATCCGGATGTGACTTTGAGTACTCTTCATCTAGCCTTCTTTCTTGCCAAGTTATCTCCACTGAAGCTCCACCAAAGGGTGTGTGGGGCCCACTTGGGACCCCCCTACATGAAAAACACATCTCATAGTCAAAATGACCAAAATACCCTTAGTTCCATAAAATGCAAATAATAAGGCTATTATTCTTCAAATATTTATACATAAGCATGTGCATGAAAATGTATCAATAATGATCAAATATAACAAATAAACCATACTAATTAAGCTCAAATGCACATGCTTAAAGGTATGAAATTTGGTCTAATCAAATCCCCCACACTTAAGCTTTGCACTCCGGGCAAAGTCATGTAAAAGATTAACTCAATCATTAAGCATAATGAAGGCAATTGGAATTATCATAGTGTTCAAGTTGATCTTCTTGAACCTTTCCCTAAAGCTTCGCATGGGCCAAATCTAAGAATACAAAGCGAATCCAAGTTTAACAATCAACTAAAATTTAGGAGGAGTGCCAATTGAGATTTTTCCTCACCGGATAAAGTGTTTAACTCATTCGCTCAAGTTAGGAAAAATGCCTAACTAGTGACTTGTGATCACTCTTTGGCTCAATGCACTTGACCATCACCATAGGCTTGTAATAGCTCTAAGTTCTCCACCCATAGTATGCATAGCACAACCAAATCTAGAGGACTTTGGGGTTAGATGGAAGGCTAATAATGAATGGTGAATGATGGATAGTAGTCAATGACCAATGACATGAACAAGTAATCACCACACATGCATGCAATACGATAAAATCAATCCTTACAAAGCATGCTACATCTCTCTTTTTCTTTTTTAATCTTATGCCTTTGGCATACTTAAGCACTTTGTGCTTTCTTCCTTTTTCTCTTTTGATAGGCCTTTGGCCTTATTACAAAGCATTCCTTTTTTTTTTTTTTTTTTTTTTTTTTTGCCTTTGGCCATTTTCTCTTTTCTTTTCCTCTCTTGTGGCTCTCGGCCATCTTTTGTTCTTCACTCATATAGCTTGCTTTCCACAAGATACAACAATACAATACTACTATGAATGCAAGCATATGCTGTAGTCACTTATTCATACATTGGTCAAGGTGATAGAAAAGAAAAGTGAATGGCCCAAAGGGGTTAATCAAAGGATAATATTTTGGTTGGCTTAGTGTTTGGGTCATGAGGGTTTAGAAAGAAACGCCCCTTTCATTTTCAATCATGCCATGCATTGTGATCTCGAACAAGAGCTAGGACAAGTTCTAGGAGGTCAAGTAACTATTGGCCCACTCAATTCGGTTGGAGGCTTCTCACATTTATAGCTTACTCTTATCAGTCACTTCCTCCCTAAGAAAAGTTAAATGAGAAACTTACACCCTCTTTATACCTTAAAAATGCCCCATGCAATGCCTTAAGTAATCATTCCAACAATTCTACTTACACACTAGAGGACAATTCCATTTGCTTTCAAGAGCCATAATCAAGTCAAATTTTCAAGAAAAATCATGCCAAATAAGTCCAAAAATCAAGTATGAAAGCTTTGAATCAGACCACTTTAAAGCACATAATACACCTCCCCCACACTTAAAGCATGCATTGTCCTCAATGGACCAATCAAATCAAGTAGGAAGATGCATTTTAAAAGCAAAGCAGCAAAATAAAGGGCAGGGCAGTTCCAACAAACAAATGGCTCATATGCATGTATTATTTATAAACAAACACAGACTAAGCACAACCTAAATATTATGTATAACATGATAATAATTTTTTTTTTTCTCACTGGCGCTCAGGAAACCTAACTGAATTCAGACACAAGCTGCTAGGCTTCCGGAAGCAAAAATGCTACCGGAAGCAGAACTGCTATAAGAAGTCACTCTAGGTTCAGATTCTAATCTCACCCCTAGCGGAAGCAAACATGCTACCGGAAGCAAAATTGCTTCCGGATGCATCGACGCTTGTGCACAATGAGCTTCATCCCCTAACGGAAGCAAAGTAAACACAATCTGATCCTAAGTAGCAAAGTCTAAGTGAGAGCTTTCAGAAGCAAAAGCACTTCCGGATGCAAAATCCTCTATTTCCTCAATGACGCTTCCTGGCACAAATAGGCATCCCCCAGCACTAGTGAAATTTTTCAGACTATTTTAAACAACCTAACAAACTTAAACAAAATCCTAAACTTAAACATAATCCTAATTTTTTTTCTAATACTAACACCTTCCCCCACACTTAAGAATTTGCAATAAAAGAATAAGTGAGGAAAGGAAAGAAACGACCTTTAGGGAGGCTTGAAATTCTCCTTATACAATTTGAGCAAGTGACCATTGACCTTGTACACACGGCCATCCTTGAGATTCTTGATCTCAACCATCCCAAAGTCATGAGACTTGAGCACTTCATAAGGTCCTTGCCACTTGTCTTTAAGCTTGCCGCCTCCACAGAATTTGAATCTCACACGGTAGCACAAGACAAGATCTCCCTCCTTGAACTGCTTCCTCAAAATGCCACTGTCATGAATGGCCTTTGTCTTTTCTTTCAAAATCCTTGAGTTCTCAAAAGCTTCATTCCTCAGTTCCTCAAGCTCACTCAGAGTCAACTGCCTCTCTTGAGCAGCAGCATCCATATCCTCAATACAAGATTTAACTGCCCAATAAGACTTGTGCTGCAGCTCAACTGGTAGATGACAAGCCTTTCCATATATGAGCCGATAAGGAGACATGCCAATAGGAGTCTTAAATGAAGTTCTATATGCCCACAGAGCTTCTTCAAGTCTCAAGCTCCAATCCTTCCTACTGGGTTTCACAATACGCTCAAGGATGTTTTTGATTTGTCTATTGCTCACCTCAGCCTCTCCATTGGTTTGGGGGTGGTAAGGTGTAGAAACCTTGTGATTCACCCCAAATTGACTGAGCAATGAAGTCATAAGCTTGTTACAAAAATGAGACCCTTGATCACTCACCAAAGCCTTAGGAACTCCAAACCGGCAAAAGATATTAGACTTCAAAAATTTCAACACAGCCCTCGCATCATTGGCTCTGGTTGGCACAGCTTCCACCCACCTAGATAGGTAGTCCACTGCCAGCAGAATATATGTGTAGCCATTAGATGGTGGAAAAGGTCCCATAAAATCTATACCCCAAACATCAAAAGGATCACAGTATAGCATTGGCACTTGAGGCATCTCCTGTCTCTTCCCCATACTTCCAAACCTTTGGCATTTGTCACAAGACTTGCAATACTCAAACGCGTCTTTAAACAGAGTAGGCCAATAGAAACCGGCCTCCAGAATCTTCCTTGAAGTCTTTTTAGCACCAAAGTGTCCTCCACAAGCTAGTGAATGACAAAACTCCAGGACTGATGGGACTTCATCATCTTGCACACACTTCCTGATTATTTGATCATTACATAACCTCCATAAGTGTGGCTCATCCCAAACATAATAACCATGCATCTCTCTTCAACTTTTGGACTTGATGCTTATTCAGAGAGGGTGAAGTGACTTCGGCAACAAGGTAATTCACTAGATGAGCATACCAAGGATCTTTCTTTGCATTCAAGGCACACAATAAGGCATCTGGGAAGGTATCACAAACAAGAGAAGAATCATCAACACCTTCCACATCCATTGGTAAACGGCTCAAATGATCAGCTACCAAGTTCTCTCTTCCAGTTCTGTCTTTGATTTCCAACTCAAATTCTTGTAACAGCAACACCCATCGCAAGAGCCTGGGCTTTGTTTGAGGTTTAGATAACAAATATCGAACAGCTGCATGATCCGTGAATACAGTTACTTTGGAATGAAGTAAGTATTGCCGAAATTTATCTAGACCGAAGACAATGGCAAACAACTCCTTTTCAGTTGTTGTATAATTCCTTTGAGCTCCATCCAAAGTCTTAGATGCGTAAGCAATCACCCTCGGCAATGAATCATGCCTCTGGCCGAGCATAGCTCCCAACGCCTCGTTGGAAGCATCACATGATAGCTCAAAAGGAAGCTCCCAATTAGGTGCAACCAAGATAGGAGGAGAAATAAGCCTTGATTTCAACTCAACAAAGGCTTCCTTACAAGCACTAGAGAAGTCAAACTCGGTATCCTTTTGTAGTAGATGAGACAGTGGGGAAGCAATTTGGCTAAAACCCTTGATGAACCTCCTATAGAAACCCACATGTCCAAGAAAAGACCTCAACTCCTTCAAGCAAGTCGGAAATGGTAGAGAGGAGATTACCTCAACCTTCGCTTTGTCAACTTGAATACCCTCCTTTGAGACTAAATGTCCCAACACTATGCCCTTGTCCACCATGAAATGGCACTTCTCAAAGTTGAGTACCAAACCCTTCTCCACACATCTGACCAAAGCTTTCTCAAGATTGACCAAGCAAGTGTCAAAACTGTCTCCATAGAGGGAGAAATCATCCATGAACACCTCTATGCCATCCTCCAGCAAGTCATTAAAAATGCTCATCATACAACGTTGAAAAGTTCCTGGAGCATTGCACAGACCAAAAGGCATTCTCCTGTATGCGAAGGTTCCAAATGGACAAGTAAAGGTTGTTTTCTCTTGGTCCTCAGGTGCTATCGGAACTTGGAAGTACCCGGAGAAACCATCCAGAAAACAATAGTGTGATTTGCCTGCTAGTCTTTCCAACATTTGATCAATAAATGGTAATGGAAAGTGGTCTTTTCTCGTGGAGTCATTCAACCTCCTGTAATCAATGCATACCCTCCAAGAGTTCTGAACCCGTGTAGGTACTAGCTCATCTTTTTCATTCTTTACCACGGTCAGCCCACTCTTCTTTGGCACCACATGAATGGGACTCACCCATTCGCTATCGCTTATCGGGTAGATGATTCCAGCACTTAGTATCTTTTCTACCTCCTTTTTCACAACATCAAGTATTAAGGGATTGAGCCTCCTTTGGGGTTGACGCACAGGCTTAGCATCATCAGTAAGCAAGATCCGGTGCATGCAGGTGGTAGGACTCATGCCAGGAAGATCGGCTAGAGTCCACCCAATGGCCCCCTTATATCGTCTGAGGACCTCAAGCAGCTTCCCTTCCTCAAGAGAAGACAGAGCGTTAGAAACAATCACTGGAAGCTTCCCTTCATCGAGCAAGTAGGCATACTTAAGATTGGGTGGTAAGGGTTTCAGCTCCAGCGTAGGTGGCTCAATGATAGAAGGTACCAAAGTGTGCATCTCAACTTGCAGCACTTGAGGCTCATAGAAATCATCATCAAACTGCGGCAGCTCATCAAAGTGATTAGAAAAAGTCAAATGCCGCTTCAGATCATCACAACAATTCGGCCTCTTAGAGTTTGAGGCCTCAGCACTCTTATTTGAGTCTGCATCACCACTGCCGCTCAGGGTAGAAACATGTGGACCGTCAGCGAGCGCATGCTCTTTCAGATAAAGCTTCTCTCTCAGCTTGTGTAAGCGGCTCCTCCTTAAAGCTTCATACTCTTCAATATCAAACCTTTGTGAACTAGACTCCTCAATTTCCTTTGTGAATTCACAACCTCCATCCTTCGTTTGTCCTACAAAAGTGAGCACACTTCCCTCTTCCAAGGGGTTGTAGCTTGACAAAGAAGATATAAAAGTGCAATCATCATCAAAATCATAGTTCACATACATGGAATCCATGAATTCAGTTACTGTACTTCCTATGCTAGATGAATCATTAAAAACATCATGCAAGCATGTATTAGAAATCAAACTAGCACAAGAATCATGATAGCACATATGAGTATCACTCTTATCAAACATATTCAGCTTAAAGGAATTAGCATGCTCATCATAAATCACATGCATCAATGAATCAACCACACTCAGTCCTAGGAGAGAATAATCCTCGTGAGGATGTCTCATGGCTTCTCCTACATCAAACCTTATTATTTGATTCCCCACTTGCATTGTAACAAATCCCCCTTCTAAGCTTATCACCATCTTGGCAGTTTTCATAAATGGCCTTCCTAGGATCAAAGAATCATCCATACTAGTGTCACTGGTCATATCAAGTACATAAAAGTCCACGGGGAAAACTAGTTCCCTAACCTTCACTAGAATGTCTTCTATAAAGCCAAAGGGTTTCTTTATGGATCTATCAGCCAGTTGAACTACAACACTCGTTTCACTCAGGTTCTTCAATCCTAGTGCAAAGTAGGTGGCCTTAGGCATTACATTAATAGCGGCCCCTAAATCCAGAAGTGCCTTCCCAAAGCTAAGTTTCCCTATCTGACAAGGAATGGTGAAAGATCCAGGATCTCTGCACTTTGAGGGCAAGTACCCTTTCAAGAGCGACGAAACATTAGTCCTTAGTTGGACCTTGTTACTTACATTACCAACTCTCTTGTTAGTACACAGATCCTTTAAAAACTTGGCACATTTAGGCATTTGTTTCAACAGTACAAGCATAGGTACATTCACTTCAAGCTTAGAGAATAAATTGAGCATTTCCTTTTCTAACTCATCATCATGTTGTTTCTTAACTAAAGCATATGAGTTAGGAAAAGGAAGATGTTTAGGGTCAACAGACTTACCTTTAGGAGACTCATCTCCTTGCTGAGTAGGTTTTTCTTGCGAAGAAGATTCTCCAACTTTGCGCTTTCCCTCTGCAATCTCCTTCCTCTTCTCCTCTTGTGAGGTCTCAGCTTCATCACTCTTCTTAATAAGGCTCTCGGCCTCATCAAGTGGTTCATCAAGAGGAGAACTCAGTACAGCCTTTTCATGCATCTGATCACCAACAAAATCATTCTGGAGGTTAGAGTGACCTCCCTCATTCAATTGACTCTGCTCAGCCTCACAAGGTAGTTGAGTTTGCTCCTCTTCCTCCTCATATTCATAGGCATCACCATATTTCCGTCCACTTCTTAGGTGCATAGAATGAATGTTTTGAGGATTAATCACCACATTAGATGGCAATCCACCTATCTTTGCGTCCTGCTCAGCTTTGTTATTCATCATTTGAGACACTGCATTTTCCTGCTTCTGTAATCTCTCTTCAAACTTCTCCATGAAACTTGACATCATTTGGTAAATCATGTCTTGTTGAGATGTTGAAGAACTAGATGGAGGAGCATGAGCTGGATCATTATTCTTCATAAATGGAGGAGGAACATTGGCTTGTTGATTCGGCCTGTACCTTTGATCATTAGAGTTAGGCCTCCCTTGATATGAACCATAGCCTTGTTGTGAGGGATAGGCATTAGCAGCTTGGTAGTTACCTCCCCCCCACTTAGGCTGTTGTTGTGGTTGGAAGGAGTTAGAATTGGTAGCTTGATTTGAACCTCCCCCCCACTTGAAGTTCGGATGGTCCCTCCATCCCGGATTGTAAGTGGAAGAGTAGGGATCATACTTGGCCTGAGGCCTAGGATTGTTATACATGGCCGCCACTTCCGCTTGGGATGGACAGTCTGAGGATAAGTGCATGGGCGAGCCACAGTGATTACAGGATGAGGCCACCAAGGCCATAGAATCATCAACACAAGGCGTAGGCTGAACGAAGCGTCCGTCCATCCGACTGAGGCTCTCGGTCAGCCTCTCAATAGAGTTGTACAGCTTATCATCACTACTCACTGAGGCAACTTTTGGCGCAGCACCATAAAGAGCATCACGTCCATAAAAATTCTGGTGATTAGAGGCCATGGTTGAAAATAAGTTCCATCCTTCATTGGCTGATAAGTTGAAAAGTGAGCCATTAGAAGCAGCATCCACACTCATCTTGAGCTGTGGCACCAGGCCATCATAAAAGTATTGCACCAGATTGCCCTTGGAGATGTTGTGGTTAGGGCACGAGTTCACCAAGGTATTGAATCGGCTCCAATATTCATAGAATGTCTCCTGAGAGAATTGCTGAACACCTGTGATGTCTTTCCGCAACTTTGATATCTTTGAGATTGGAAAATAGCGGTCTAAGAACACCTTCTTAAGCTGCTCCCAAGAAAGAGTGGCATAATGAGTAGGCAGATTCAAGAGCCACTCCTTGGCTTTTCCTTCCAAGGAAAACTGGAACACTCTCAACAGAACGTCATCCAGGTCTGCATTAGGTGGCTTCATGGAGGAACAAGTATGATAGAGGCCAAGCAAGTGTGTGTGAGCATCCTCATGCGGAAAACCTGTAAACTTAGGCAGATGAGCAAGAAGAGATCCTTTGATCTCAAAGTTAGCGGGGTTAGCATAAAAACCTTGAGGTGCAAATGATGCATATGACTGTGTGAACTCACGCATAGGTCTATCATCATCATGTAATTGCCTACCCCCCTCAAAATGATGTTCATCCTCTTGCTCTCTCCTTTCACGTCGCTCACGCTCATGTTCATGATCTCTGGCCTCCCTCTCATGTTCTCTATGGTCCTCTCGCCTTTCTGCCATAATGAAATGCTGGTCTAGGAATGTGTTATTAGAAGCTACAGATGAATTTTGTGGATTTGATGTGGATCCTACAGGTTGCTTACTAGCTTGCTTCTCGTGCTTTGTCTTTTTCTTAAGTTCTCTAAGAGTCTTATTAATCTCTCTATCCAATGGCACTAGTGATGTGGTAGGGTTCATGCAATTCACTAAGTGCAACTATATGCAATGGAAACAAAACAGCCAAGCAAGTAGTCTCTGCAAAACAAATCAGCAAGACAAACACCAATACCAGCAGAATGTGCAAACAGAATATATCCAGTCCAGAACAATTCAAGCAAAATTCCAGTACAGCTAACAAAATTTCCAGCAAAACTCTGAACAATTTCACAATTTCCGAACAACAGTTTGGCTAACTAGAGCAGCCAATTAAGCCAATTAAACAGCACAGATATGTTCAGAACAAGTCAGAAGTATTCTCACAACCTACAACTAAAATCACATATAACAAAAACGAAGAAAAGGTAACTAAAAACCTAAGACAATAAAGAATTCAACCAAACCGGCAACGGCGCCAATTTGATTTACCTCTTTTTCGTCGTCTAAAAAGAGCTAAAGCAAATAAAACTAAGAATTAAACTACAGTAGTTAGCAGCAAGTCCTAGGTCAATTCACAGTTTGGTTTTATCTCTTGCTTAGGTCAATTAATTACAAGTTAAGCAAATTATCAAACAGGTTGTGTGCAGGTTTTGTATGTAAGACTAATTAAAACTAATTAAAACTACAACTAACAGAATTAAAAGTGAATGAGTGAAAGTATGGATGAGATGTACCTCCTTCTCCAAGTACTCCGTGCTTACGTTTAATCAGACTTCATATACTTGTTTTACTTAATATAAACTAGCTAAATTCGCGAGACCTCTTTAATCAAAGAAGTCTACAAGAGTTTAACTAATTTAATTAAGGCTTAAGCTCTTTCAAGCCAAGAACATACCATAAGCAACACTAAACACTAAATCTAGCATTTAGGAAACAAATTCATTCCACAAATGTAAGAGGAGCTAATCGCACACACATACATGTATGAAACTACAAGAATTAAGCCTCGGTTTTCATGTCCTCAACAATCAAGAGAGGTTTTCAAGCTAACGTAAAGTAGAACACCTAAAACTAGATGTCTAACCTATACACGCCTAATCAAGGTCATACATAGGCAAAAATATACATCTAGCTTGAAACCTAAAAGAGAAAATTACAAGCATATGAAGCCATAGGTTGAGTCTACAAGCACATTTCCTTGGAGAAGAAGGCTAGGCGATCTAGCCTGACATGGAGATGAAGGCGGATGAAGGTAGGTGTGAGATTCTGGACATGGCGGAGATGAAGAAGATGAAGATGGAGTTGAGAGAGTTTGTTAGAGGAGAGAGAAAGTGAAAGTGAAGTGAGAGATCAGATGTTCAGATGTGTGAAAGTTAGTTACGTTTTGGGGTTTTATAGTGGTGAGTAGCTTTGGGATTATCGCCCAAAGGGTATTTTTGGTATTTGGTAAAGGTTAGGATGAATGTGGACTGGATCTCATCTCCATGCATTTCCAAAGGTTCCTCCTTTTTCTCCAAGTGATTGTGCTTCCCTTTTTGCCCTTAATGAGGCCTTCAGACTTGAATTTGGCCTTGGCGCCAATTTTGCCTCATTTGGAAAGCTCTCCAAGTACTTTCAAGCTACAGGGCTGACTTTGCCTTAAATTAACTCTGCACCAAAGACTTCTGAAAAGTAGTTGACATTTCTGAACATTGTGCAGTTTGGCTCATGTACTCGCTGGCTGATGGACTTCAGCTTCCGGATGTGAAACTTCATATCGCAAGCGCAAGCACATTTACTTCCGGATGAGAATCCACTGGATGAGAATCCACTTCCGGATGTAACTCTTTGTCCGCCAGCGCCAGCATGTTCACTTCCGGATGTAAATCCACTTCCGGATGGAAGTCCGCTTCTTCAAGTAGCTCAGCTTCCGGATGTGACTTTGCTTCCGGATGTAAACTTGCATCCTGATATGAGTACTCTTCCAAATGTGAATATGCTTCCGGATGTGAACCTTCATCCGGATGTGACTTTGAGTACTCTTCATCTAGCCTTCTTTCTTGCCAAGTTATCTCCACTGAAGCTCCACCAAGGGTGTGTGGGGCCCACTTGGGACCCCCCTACATGAAAAACACATCTCATAGTCAAAATGACCAAAATACCCTTAGTTCCATAAAATGCAAATAATAAGGCTATTATTCTTCAAATATTTATACATAAGCATGTGCATGAAAATGTATCAATAATGATCAAATATAACAAATAAACCATACTAATTAAGCTCAAATGCACATGCTTAAAGGTATGAAATTTGGTCTAATCAAAGGACCACTTTCTTGAGATTTTTGACACCAAAACAAAAAAACGAGATTAAAATTCATTAAAAAAAATACTTGTGTTGTTTTTAACCATAAAACGCGCAAATTGGCTGAAAATGAGTTATGGTGAAATATTCGACAAACTTTTGGTCTTTTTCGACCAAAAGGACCACTTTCTTGAGATTCTTGACACTAAAACACAAAAATGAGATTAAAATTTATTAAAAAATACTTGTGTTGTTTTTAACCCTAAAACGCGCAAATGGGCTGAAAACGAGTTATGGTGAAATATTCGACAAACTTTTGGTCTTTTTTGAACCAAAGTAGCACTTTCTTGGGATTCTTGACACTAAAACACAAAAATGCGATTAATTTTTTTTACAAAAATACGTGTGTTGTTTTTGACCCTAAAACGCGCAAATGGGCTGAAAACTAGTTATGGTGAAATATTCGACAAACTTTTGGTCTTTTTCGACCAAAAGTACCACTTTCTTGAGATTCTTGACACTAAAAAACAAAAACGAGATTAAAATTCATTAAAAAAATACGTGTGTTGTTTTTAACCCTAAAACGAGCAAATTGGCTGAAAATGAGTTATGGTGAAATATTCGACAAACTTTTGATCTTTTTTGAACAAAAGTACCACTTTCTTGAGATTCTTGACACTAAAACGCAAAAACGAGATTAAATTTGTTTTAAAAAATACTTGTGTTATATTTGACCCTAAAACGCGCAAATGGGCTGAAAACGAGTTATGGTGAAATAATCGACAAACTTCTGGTCTTTTTTTACCAAAAGTACCACTTTCTTGAGATTCTTCACACTAAAACACAAAAACGAGATTAAAATTCATTAAAAAAAATACTTGTGTTGTTTCTAACCATAAAACGCGCAAATTGGCTGAAAACGAGTTATGGTGAAGTATTCGACAAACTTTTGGTCTTTTTTGAACAAAAGTACCACTTTCTTGAGATTCTTGACACTAAAACACATAAACGAGATTAAATTTGTTTTTAAAAAATAGTTGTGTTATATTTAACCCTAAAACGCGCAAATGGGCTGAAAACGAGTTATGGTGAATTAATCGACAAACTTCTGGCCTTTTTTTACCAAAAGTACCACTTTCTTGAGATTCTTCACACTAAAACAAAAAAACGAGATTAAAATACATTAAAAAAAATACATGTATTGTTTTTAACCATAAAACGCGCAAATTGGCTGAAAACGAGTTATGGTGAAATATTCGACAAACTTTTGGTTTTTTTTGAACAAAAGTAGCACTTTCTTGAGATTCTTGACACTAAAACACAAAAATGCGATTAATTTTTTTTAAAAAAATACGTGTGTTGTTTTTGACCCTAAAACGCGCAAATGGGCTGAAAACTAATTATGGTGAAATATTCGACAAACTTTTGGTCTTTTTCGACCAAAAGTACCACTTTCTTGAGATTCTTGACACTAAAACACAAAAACGAGATTAAAATTCATTAAAAAAATATGTGTGTTGTTTTTAACCCTAAAACGCGCAAATTGGCTGAAAATGAGTTATGGTGAAATATTTGACAAACTTTTGGTCTTTTTTGAACAAAAGTACCACTTTCTTGAGATTCTTGACACTAAAACACAAAAACGAGATTAAATCTGTTTTTAAAAAATAGTTGTGTTATATTTAACCCTAAAAGGCGCAAATGGGCTGAAAACGAGTTATGGTGAAATAATCGACAAACTTCTGGTCTTTTTTTACCAAAAGTACCACTTTCTTGAGATTCTTCACACTAAAACACAAAAACGAGATTAAAATTCATTAAAAAAAATACTTGTGTTGTTTCTAACCATAAAACGCGCAAATTGGCTGAAAACGAGTTATGGTGAAGTATTCGACAAACTTTTGGTCTTTCTTGACCAAAAGTACCACTTTCTTGATATTCTTGACACTAAAACACAAACATGAGATTAAAATTTTTTTAAAAATACTTGTGCTGTTTTTAACCGTAAAACGAGCAAATGGGCTGAAAACGAATTATGGTGAAATATTCGACAAACATGTGGTCTTTTTTGACCAAAAGTACCACTTTCTTGAGATTCTTGATACTAAAACACAAAAACGAGATTAAACTTTTTTTAAAAAAATAGTTGTGTTATATTTAACCATAAAACTCGCAAATGGGCTGAAAACGAGTTGTGGTGAATTATTCGACAAACTTTTGGTCTTTTTTTAACAAAAGTACCACTTTCTTGAGATTCTTGACACCAAAACACAAACGCGATTAATTTTTTTTAAAAAAATACTTGTGTTGTTTTTTACCCTAAAACGCGCAAATGGGCTGAAAACGAGTTATGGTGAAATATTCGACAAACTTTTGGTCTTTTTCGACCAAAAGTACCACTTTCTTGAGATTCTTGACACTAAAACACAAAAACGAGATTAAAATTCATTAAAAAAATATGTGTGTTGCTTTAACCCTAAAACGCGCAAATTGGCTGAAAAGGAGTTATGGTGAAATATTTGACAAACTTTTGGTCTTTTTTGAACAAAAGTACCACTTTCTTGAGATTCTTGACACTAAAACACAAAAACGAGATTAAATTTGTTTTTAAAAAATAGTTGTGTTATATTTAACCCTAAAAGGCGCAAATGGGCTGAAAACGAGTTATGGTGAAATAATCGACAAACTTCTGGTCTTTTTCTACCAAAAGTACCACTTTCTTGAGATTCTTCACACTAAAACAAAAAAACGAGATTAAAATTCATTAAAAAAAATACTTGTGTTGTTTTTAACCATAAAACCCGCAAATTGGCTGAAAACGAGTTATGCTGAAATATTCGACAAACTTTTGGTCTTTTTTGACCAAAAGTACCACTTTCTTGATATTCTTGACACTAAAACCCAAAAATGAGATTAAAATTTTTTTAAAAAAAATACTTGTGTTTATTTTAACCGTAAAACGCGCAAATGGGCTGAAAACGAGTTATGGTGAAATATTAGACAAACTTTTGGTCTTTTTTGAACAAAAGTAGCACTTTCTTGAGATTCTTGACACTAAAACACAAAAATGCGATTAATTTTTTTAAAAAAAATACGTGTGTTGTTTTTGACCCTAAAACGCGCAAATGGGCTGAAAACTAATTATGGTGAAATATTCGACAAACTTTTGGTCTTTTTCGACCAAAAGTACCACTTTCTTGAGATTCTTGACACTAAAAAACAAAAACGAGATTAAAATTCATTAAAAAAATACGTGTGTTGTTTTTAACCCTAAAACGAGCAAATTGGCTGAAAATGAGTTATGGTGAAATATTCGACAAACTTTTGGTCTTTTTTGAACAAAAGTACCACTTTCTTGAGATTCTTGACACTAAAACTCAAAAACGAGATTAAATTTGTTTTTAAAAAATAGTTGTGTTATATTTAACCCTAAAAGGCGCAAATGGGCTGAAAACGAGTTATGGTGAAATAATCGACAAACTTCTGGTCTTTTTCTACCAAAAGTACCACTTTCTTGAGATTCTTCACCCTAAAAAAAAAACGAGATTAAAATTCATTAAAAAAAATACTTGTGTTGTTTTTAACCATAAAACCAGCAAATTGGCTGAAAACGAGTTATGGTGAAATATTCGACAAACTTTTGGTCTTTTTTGACCAAAAGTACCACTTTCTTGATATTCTTGACACTAAAACACAAACATGAGATTAAAATTTTTTTAAAAATACTTGTGCTGTTTTTAACGAAAACTCGCAAATGGGCTGAAAACGAATTATGGTGAAATATTCGACAAACATGTGGTCTTTTTTGACCAAAAGTACCACTTTCTTGAGATTCTTGATACTAAAACACAAAAACGAGATTAAACTTTTTTTAAAAAAATAGTTGTGTTATATTTAACCCTAAAACTCGCAAATGGGCTGAAAACGAGTTGTGGTGAATTATTCGACAAACTTTTGATCTTTTTTTAACAAAAGTACCACTTTCTTGAGATTCTTGACACCAAAACACAAAAACGCGATTAATTTTTTTTAAAAAAATACTTGTGTTGTTTTTTACCCTAAAACGCGCAAATGGGCTGAAAACGAGTTATGGTGAAATATTCGACAAACTTTTGGTCTTTTTCGACCAAAAGTACCACTTTCTTGAGATTCTTGACACTAAAACACAAAAACGAGATTAAACTTCATTAAAAAAATATGTGTGTTGTTTTTAACCCTAAAACGAGCAAATTGGCTGAAAATGAGTTATGGTGAAATATTCGACAAACTTTTGGTCTTTTTTGAACAAAAGTACCACTTTCTTGAGATTCTTGACACTAAAACACAAAAACGAGATTAAATTTGTTTTTAAAAAATAGTTGTGTTATATTTAACCCTAAAAGGCGCAAATGGGCTGAAAACGAGTTATGGTGAAATAATCGACAAACTTCTGGTCTTTTTCTACCAAAAGTACCACTTTCTTGAGATTCTTCACCCTAAAACAAAAAAACGAGATTAAAATTCATTAAAAAAAATACTTGTGTTGTTTTTAACCATAAAACCAGCAAATTGGCTGAAAACGAGTTATGGTGAAATATTCGACAAACTTTTGGTCTTTTTTGACCAAAAGTACCACTTTCTTGAGATTCTTGACACTAAAACACAAAAACGAGATTAAAATTCATTAAAAAAATATGTGTGTTGTTTTTAACCCTAAAACGAGCAAATTGGCTGAAAATGAGTTATGGTGAAATATTCGACAAACTTTTGGTCTTTTTTGAACAAAAGTACCACTTTCTTGAGATTCTTGACACTAAAACACAAAAACGAGATTAAATTTGTTTTAAAAAATACTTGTGTTATATTTGACCCTAAAACGCGCAAATGGGCTGAAAACGAGTTATGGTGAAATAATCGACAAACTTCTGGTCTTTTTTTACCAAAAGTACCACTTTCTTGAGATTCTTCACACTAAAACACAAAAACGAGATTAAAATTCATTAAAAAAAATACTTGTGTTGTTTCTAACCATAAAACGCGCAAATTGGCTGAAAACGAGTTATGGTGAAATATTCGACAAACTTTTGGTCTTTTTCGACCAAAAGTACCACTTTCTTGAGATTCTTGACACTAAAACACAAAAACGAGATTAAAATTCATTAAAAAAATATGTGTGTTGTTTTTAACCCTAAAACGCGCAAATTGGCTGAAAATGAGTTATGGTGAAATATTTGACAAACTTTTGGTCTTTTTTGAACAAAAGTACCACTTTCTTGAGATTCTTGACACTAAAACACAAAAACGAGATTAAATTTGTTTTTAAAAAATAGTTGTGTTATATTAACCCTAAAAGGCGCAAATGGGCTGAAAACGAGTTATGGTGAAATAATCGACAAACTTCTGGTCTTTTTCTACCAAAAGTACCACTTTCTTGAGATTCTTCACACTAAAACAAAAAAACGAGATTAAAATTCAGTAAAAAAAATACTTGTGTTGTTTTTAACCATAAAACCCGCAAATTGGCTGAAAATGAGTTATGCTGAAATATTCGACAAACTTTTGGTCTTTTTTTACCAAAAGTACCACTTTCTTGATATTCTTGACACTAAAACACAAAAATGAGATTAAAATTTTTTTAAAAAAATACTTGTGTTGTTTTTAACCGTAAAACGCGCAAATGGGCTGAAAACGAATTATGGTGAAATATTCGGCAAACATGTGGTCTTTTTTGACCAAAAGTACCACTTTCTTGAGATTCTTGACACTAAAACAAAAAAACGAGATTAAATTTGTTTTAAAAAAATAGTTGTGTTATATTCAACCCTAAAACGCGCAAATGGGCTGAAAACGAGTTATGGTGAAATAATCGACAAACTTTTGGTCTTTTTTTACCAAAAGTACCACTTTCTTGAGATTCTTGACACCAAAACAAAAAAACGAGATTAAAATTCATTAAAAAAAATACTTGTGTTGTTTTTAACCATAAAACGCGCAAATTGGCTGAAAATGAGTTATGGTGAAATATTCGACAAACTTTTGGTCTTTTTCGACCAAAAGGACCACTTTCTTGAGATTCTTGACACTAAAACACAAAAATGAGATTAAATTTTATTAAAAAATACTTGTGTTGTTTTTAACCCTAAAACGCGCAAATGGGCTGAAAACGAGTTATGGTGAAATATTCGACAAACTTTTGGTCTTTTTTGAACAAAAGTAGCACTTTCTTGAGATTCTTGACACTAAAACACAAAAATGCGATTAATTTTTTTAAAAAAAATACGTGTGTTGTTTTTGACCCTAAAACGCGCAAATGGGCTGAAAACTAATTATGGTGAAATATTCGACAAACTTTTGGTCTTTTTCGACCAAAAGTACCACTTTCTTGAGATTCTTGACACTAAAAAACAAAAACGAGATTAAAATTCATTAAAAAAATACCTGTGTTGTTTTTAACCCTAAAACGAGCAAATTGGCTGAAAATGAGTTATGGTGAAATATTCGACAAACTTTTGGTCTTTTTTGAACAAAAGTACCACTTTCTTGAAATTCTTGACACTAAAACACAAAAACGAGATTAAATTTGTTTTTAAAAAATAGTTGTGTTATATTTAACCCTAAAAGGCGCAAATGGGCTGAAAACGAGTTATGGTGAAATAATCGACAAACTTCTGGTCTTTTTCTACCAAAAGTACCACTTTCTTGAGATTCTTCACACTAAAACAAAAAAACGAGATTAAAATTCATTAAAAAAAATACTTGTGTTGTTTTTAACCATACCAGCAAATTGGCTGAAAACGAGTTATGGTGAAATATTCGACAAACTTTTGGTCTTTTTTGACCAAAAGTACCACTTTCTTGATATTCTTGACACTAAAACACAAACATGAGATTAAAATTTTTTTAAAAATACTTGTGCTGTTTTTAACCGTAAAACGAGCAAATGGGCTGAAAACGAATTATGGTGAAATATTCGACAAACATGTGGTCTTTTTTGACCAAAAGTACCACTTTCTTGAGATTCTTGATACTAAAACACAAAAACGAGATTAAACTTTTTTAAAAAAAATAGTTGTGTTATATTTTAACCCTAAAACTCGCAAATGGGCTGAAAACGAGTTGTGGTGAATTATTCGACAAACTTTTGGTCTTTTTTTAACAAAAGTACCACTTTCTTGAGATTCTTGACACCAAAACACAAAAACGCGATTAATTTTTTTTAAAAAAATACTTGTGTTGTTTTTTACCCTAAAACGCGCAAATGGGCTGAAAACGAGTTATGGTGAAATATTCGACAAACTTTTGGTCTTTTTCGACCAAAAGTACCACTTTCTTGAGATTCTTGACACTAAAACACAAAAACGAGATTAAAATTCATTAAAAAAATATGTGTGTTGTTTTAACCCTAAAACGCGCAAATTGGCTGAAAAGGAGTTATGGTGAAATATTTGACAAACTTTTGGTCTTTTTTGAACAAAAGTACCACTTTCTTGAGATTCTTGACACTAAAACACAAAAACGAGATTAAATTTGTTTTTAAAAAATAGTTGTGTTATATTTGTTAGAATCTTAAGTTTTGATGGTGACTTAGGTATGATATGGTCTAGTACTTAAAAGAACATAATTAACACTTAGGAAGGATTAGATGACATGGTTAGAACCCTGAGTTAGATCACTTGTGAATGCAAGATCATTTCCGGAAGTATTAGCACTAGAGTCACAACCGGATGCAGATTCACTTCCGAATGAATCAAGACTAGCGCTCACGGATGCGGAATCACTTCCGGATAGACTAGGACTCGCGCACGCGGATAAATGTGTCATCCCCCAGCGGCAGCGAGTAACTCACTAGGGATTTAACTTAGTCCATGAACATTAGGTACACAAACCTTAAGACTAAGCTATGACTCAACCGGAAGTGAGTTTACTTCCTGTTAGACTTAGACTGGCGCAGAGCGATGGAATAGATCTCACCCCAAGCGTCAGTGAGTCTACTTCGCCAAGTGAAAGCACTTCCTGTTAGATTTAGACTGGCGCAGACTGATAGAATAGAATGACCCCAAGCGTCAATGAATCAGCCTCGTCAAGTAAAATTGCTTCCTGATAGATTTAGACTGACGCAGGCTGACAGAATAGATATATCCCCAAGCGTCAGTGAATTAGCCTCGTCAAGTGGAATCACTTCCTGATAAACTTTCACTAGCGCAGACTGATAGAACACGATAACACTAAGCGTCAGTGAATGTAAGCAACGTCCAGTAGAAGTGCTTCCGATAGCTTAGTGACTAGCGCTGGCTGTTGAAGTGACCTAACACTGAGCGAGAGTGAGCAATAGTAAACAAAATCCTACATCTAGTGGATTCACTTCCGGATGGAGAAGTGCTTCCGGATACATCCTAGACTAAGTAAACTCCCACTTCATGTGATTGTGTGTTGACTTAATATACATAGCATGAATGACACACTGAGTCACTTAGGAAGACTTAGAGTAAACTAACGAGACTTAAGCTGACTATTGGAATAGAGATCCCTTAGAGTCAGTAGACATTACACTAAGTCAGAACATAGTCTAAGTAAGACTACTTCCCATAGCAAACTTCCCACAACATGTGTAGTTTTACTATATCTGATTATATAAATTGCTATGTTGGACTAACCAGTATGTGCAGAACTTAGTTACACTTGCGGATGCAAATGAGCTTCCGGATGGAAAGACTCTTGGCATTGGATTTCAGAGACTAACCCTTGCAGAGCAAGATTGCCACTTCCGGATGAACGATGATCATCCGTCAGCAAGAGTACAAGAGTGAACGTCACATACTCAGAAGACAGAATGCTTTTAACAGAGCAGAGGTGTCAGGACTACTTTTCAGAGATAAAGCAAGTCAACCCTGCTGAAGCATTTAAGAAGATGTTCCTTCCAACGGTAACAAGAGGATAACAGACATATTCAAACAACATTGTTACCTACCAAGCATGAGGAGTATGAGAACATAATCTGAAGATTCACTCAAGGTGTCAAAGCTCATACTGCCCACAAGAGTCAGAGTCCATAAGAGAGCTTCTGATAGCAAGAGAGGATCCAATAGCAAAGCACTCTTATCATTCATGGACAAGTGCTTGGAAGACAAAGTTCCTCTATGTGATAGCAAGCAAAATGATAGAGTCCACGAGCTTCAGATAGCAAGAGAGCTTCCGATAGTGAGTCTCTTAACATCCTGGACTTATGCTTGAGGAACGAAGTCCTCTCTGACAGCAAGCAAGAGTCGGACCGTACAAAGTGTTCAGATGTCAGAACGACTTTTGTCAGAATAGTATTGTCAGAACAGTGTTGACAGAACAGCATGGTCAGAGCACCTTTTCAGATAAAGCAAAGTCAACCCTGCTGTGCATTAATGAGGACAACGTAAACAAGGCCCCAACGTCTATAATCAAACGATCTTATTGCCTCTCCAACGGCTAGATATTCAGAGACTGGTATAAAAGGGATGTTCTTCATTTCTGAAGGGGGGGGGCTTGAAAAAGTGAGAGAGAACAGGGCTATTATCTGAAAAACACTATTCTACATTCCTCTCATCTTCTACTCTCGGACTTTGATATGTAATATTCTTAGAGAGTGATTCATTTGTACTTAAGTGAGTAACATCATCCACTCTTTGAGAGAGTTAGTTTTGAGCTTAAGTGTTTAACAAAATCAGTTCATAGAGTGAACATAATTGTAATCTTACATTTTGTAAGGGGGAGCATTTAGAAGGTTTTCTAAATCTCCATAGGTTGCAAGTTAGCCCGTAAAACTTGCGTTTGTAAGGTTGCAAGTGATCCCGTAAAACTTGCGGTAAGGTTTGCAGGTGAACCCGTTGTAAAACCTGTGGGTTGTTAGGTGAACCCGTGCTCGTAAAACCTAAAGTGTAAAGGCTTCTCTTGTGCCCGGTTTAAACAAGAATAGTGGATTGGAAATCTCAGGTGTAGCCTGGGGACTGGATGTAGGTCTGGGTGACCGAACCAGGATAAATTTATGTGTGCATATACTTATACTTGATCATTCTATTTTGCATCACATAGCATACTGACTTGTGCATAGCATTATTTATTATCATCATCACCGAACACAAGCAGTCTTTCGAAAAGAGTTTAAGTTTTTATTCCCTCACCCAATTCACCCCCCCCTCTTGGGTGACAGCCACGAATTTCATTTGGTATCAGAGCAGGTCACTTGTTTAAAGGATCCAACGATCTCAAGTGTAAAGACCTTGGCTGATTTGGGTTAAAATGTTTTCCAAAGGCTTTGATCATACCATTCCACCTGTGTTAGAAAATATTGATTTTTGTTGGTGGAAAGCAAGAATGGAAAGTTTTATACAATCCACTAGTTTGAAAATGTGGGATATTTTTGAAAATGATTTTGATTTCAAACCTAGAGGAAACTGGACTGAAAAGGAGAAAAATTTGTTTTCCTTAAATATTAGAGCAATGCAAATTTTATACAAAGGCTTAACTGAAAATGATTTCCAGAAAATCAAACATTGCTCTAGTGCTAAAGACATTTGGAATACTCTTGATGTGATATATGCTTCTAACCCATCTCTTGAAAGCACAGCTGTCCAAAGCTCAACTCGTGCTCGTTATGGATCATCTACTGATGAGCTTCTGGAAGCTGATATTGAGGAAGCAGGCTTCAGTGAGGAGAGTATCCATTTCTACCTAGAAGATTCAGAAAGTGAGGTATCTGGATCTGAACTTGAACTTTCTAAATTGCAAGATGCATACAATGAGTTATATACCGAATATTGTAAACTTGCAAAAGAACTTCTAGGCTTAAAAGAAAAAGATAGGAAACTTGCAAAAACTAATTTCTTCTTCTACGTCCAAAGTTTCCAAGGTTTCTTTTAAAGAATTAGTGGTTCCGATAGTTAGCCCACGATCGGCAGGGAAAACTTCAACATGTCTTGAAAAATGTTTTGATTGTAAACACTTGTTGAAGGAAAAAGAAGAGCTTTCAAAAGAAACTGAGATTTCAAAGGAACAAAAAGCTTTTCTAAAGAAAACTAATCATGATAATGATAGAAAACCCCATTTTGATTATCATTTCATTATCTGTCATTATTGTGGTAGATTAGGACATATTTCTCACACATGCAGTCTTAGAAGAAATCTAAATGTGAGAAATAAATTTGTATGGATTCCTAAAGGACAAGTAAGGTCCAGTGCTAACCAAGTAGGACCCAAGTACAAATGGGTACCAAAACATCCTCCTAGTGCCTTACTTGTGCAGGAAAGATCAAGAGTTTCTCTTACCCCAAAGGAGAGAACTCGTGGCGATGCAACTGCTGAAAACCCCTGGTACAATCATAAGAAGCAATCTGCAACCACCAGGAACAATGGTTCTGTCTCAAGGATGAGCTATCACAAAGTTCCATTCAACTATCCTGAGAAGAACAAGAGAGAGTGGACTCCTCGATCAACATTGAAAAGGCACTTGAATCTTAACTCTCAGAAGAAAGTGCTTCGAACCAAGGATAAGTATAGAAGATCTTCTTGGGAAAGGCAATTCCGAGGTTCAGCAAGACTCAGGACTTTATCTCATCTGAACAATCAGTCAAGTCTTGATAAGCATTCGTCACGCATAGATGGTGATATCATTCCTACCTTCCTCTTTACTCGAACAATCACTTGGGTAGTAAATGCATGATGGGCTTAACAGTTTTACTCATATATGCTTAGCGAATCTTTTAAGGGCGTCTTTCATGAAAGAAAATAGTTTATGCATTCACCTTGATTTTTGAAAGATCCTTTTGATATACAAACTTTCAAAACAAATTCTGATCTTCTTTAAATCTACATGACAACCATACCTCATGATAGCACTCAAAAGTTATTTCTGATTTTCCATTTCATGTGGTATCTCTTGCATCAAGCTTTTCAATGCATAAGCAGCTATGGTTTCGAGAACAATACATCCCTCTTAATTACATCTTTAAGTTCTCAATCTACTAATGATCTCAGTTCAAGTTTGTGGTTTAAGAATGTTGACACAGATTATTGAAGCTTGAACAATGAATATAACCAAGAGAGAATGACAACGAAAATGTCTCTTATCAAGATGTGTGGAATGGCTATACCAACCCTGAGAAACTCTCGCCAATACACATGAGCATTTCTATCCCTTACATATTCTGTTGTGAAATTAAATGGATAGACTCTCTCTTGTCTGACATGCATTAGAAATCTTAGGAAATGCCTTGAATTGAACTCTGCTAAGATCTGTAAAACATGGCATAGAATCACAAGCATGCTATAATCTGTATTAATTTCAAGCTTGTTGATATCCTAAGAACAGTGAGATCACACTGAGCATATCTAGAAGAACTTGAGCAAAAATTCGGAAATTATTCTCGTAATCATATGCTGAAATTTGGTTGTTTTTGTAAACCGAATTTAGTCTTAAAATCAAACTATTCTGTGAGCATGAAAATTTCCAGTATTTCATTTTTGTGAGGATGAAGATTTTTCAAAATTTCATTATGTTAAAAATTCACATGTCTTCATGATCTAACATGAACATCCTTGAGGCATATTTATTGAACTATACTTGCTTATGAAACTCTGAAAGTATGCCACCTGTTTGATACTCTTTGTACTATAACATTGATATTTATCTATGAGAGTATAAATAGAGTTCATGTCTTGATAGTGAAACTATGTGAACGTATAGACAATTTCAAAATTAGTTTTCACATAATCATTGTTCATATTTTCTTAAACCAACTAGCAAGCATGATTTCTTAAAATTATTAACTTGTGGTGATTAACACAGATTGACTTGAATGTCCAGAGGATGGTCTCCAATGTTAAATCTTAAGTTCTTTCACTGACCATCAGAAAAGCACTTGTTTCCTCAAGCACATGAAGGCCCAATCATCAAGTTTGAGCAAGGATGCTTTCGCAACAATCAGCGCTTTCGATAGCAGGCCAACTATTGAACCATGGGAAGAGTAGAGTGACTGCCCAGTCATGTCTGCTTTTGGTTGTAGCTCAGCTTGCCGAAGCGAATCATCAAAGCACTTGCACTAGGGGTTTCCACTTGAGATAGCACATCTCTTGAAGATGTCAGGAAGCATGCTTATCTGCATATGATTAAGATTCATGAGTCTAATAGAGTCTGGAGATTCCTCATCTGTGGTAACATCTACACCTTACCATCTCTTATATATGATGCATACATGGCATTGGTAAGGGTGTCAATTTAGGATTTCTTTGCTCAATCTGCATTGACTTCAAAATCATTCACTGCTTTAGAAAATCATCCTAGCTCACACATCTGTATCCTTTATATGACACGCTGGAAAGTAAATTGATAACATACCTCTCTTATATGCTTCCTTTCTTGATTCAGTAATGATTAACCTTAATATAGAAGAGAAGTAAAGGACATTACTCGATAATGATCCCTTGAAAATAGAGAGTTGCATGCTGTCATAGATAATAAACTCTTGAGATGCTGTGATGCAATTATTTTGAAATTATTTTTGGCACTTTAAACTCACAAATTTCATTTGACTTGATTTCATTTTTCACATGGTATCACAAATTTCACTTGGCATTCAATCATTTCATTTGATATCACAAGTTCAAACTCACATATTTCATTTGATTTCATTTGGTATCACGAATTTAAAAATCACAAATTTTCAATTGATATCATAATCATCATTTTAAAAGCACCAAAATTATTTTGATATCATGTTAATCATTTCAAGAAGGTCAAAATTACTTTTGATGTCTTTTATATTTAAAAAGGAACTTTCACCTTCAAAAAGAGAACTGTTTTTGTATGTTTTGATCTAGACTTAATTCTTGCAAAACATGTTCTGTTATCTTGCATAATGGTTAGGGAGAGTAAACACACTTAGAATACTGAATCAATATTTTCTTCCTTCTGTCTCACACTGTTTAGTTATCCTACATAATATTTAGGAAGAATAGGGAGAAATATTAGGTAGAAAGCCCATTCCTAGGAGAACGATAGAAGTATCCCCATCCCTAAGGCTAGCTTGCACTTGTTGAATTTTGATGAAGCCAAAAGGGGGAGAGAAATGAGACACGAGATGTCTAGAGATGAGACATGAGATGTCTAGAGCTGAAAGATAAGATATCTAGGGAGAGAACTGGGAATGAAATATAGCTCTGGAAATGATCTAAGTTTAATTATGTTCTCTAGTCATCTATGGGTTTGTCATCATCAAAAAGGGGGAGAATGTTAGAATCTTAAGTTTTGATGGTGACTTAGGTATGATATGGTCTAGTACTTAAAAGAACATAATTAACACTTAGGAAGGATTAGATGACATGGTTAGAACCCTGAGTTAGATCACTTGTGAATGCAAGATCATTTCCGGAAGTATTAGCACTAGAGTCACAACCGGATGCAGATTCACTTCCGAATGAATCAAGACTAGCGCTCACGGATGCGGAATCACTTCCGGATAGACTAGGACTCGCGCACGCGGATAAATGTGTCATCCCCCAGCGGCAGCGAGTAACTCACTAGGGATTTAACTTAGTCCATGAACATTAGGTACACAAACCTTAAGACTAAGCTATGACTCAACCGGAAGTGAGTTTACTTCCTGTTAGACTTAGACTGGCGCAGAGCGATGGAATAGATCTCACCCCAAGCGTCAGTGAGTCTACTTCGCCAAGTGAAAGCACTTCCTGTTAGATTTAGACTGGCGCAGACTGATAGAATAGAATGACCCCAAGCGTCAATGAATCAGCCTCGTCAAGTAAAATTGCTTCCTGATAGATTTAGACTGACGCAGGCTGACAGAATAGATATATCCCCAAGCGTCAGTGAATTAGCCTCGTCAAGTGGAATCACTTCCTGATAAACTTTCACTAGCGCAGACTGATAGAACACGATAACACTAAGCGTCAGTGAATGTAAGCAACGTCCAGTAGAAGTGCTTCCGATAGCTTAGTGACTAGCGCTGGCTGTTGAAGTGACCTAACACTGAGCGAGAGTGAGCAATAGTAAACAAAATCCTACATCTAGTGGATTCACTTCCGGATGGAGAAGTGCTTCCGGATACATCCTAGACTAAGTAAACTCCCACTTCATGTGATTGTGTGTTGACTTAATATACATAGCATGAATGACACACTGAGTCACTTAGGAAGACTTAGAGTAAACTAACGAGACTTAAGCTGACTATTGGAATAGAGATCCCTTAGAGTCAGTAGACATTACACTAAGTCAGAACATAGTCTAAGTAAGACTACTTCCCATAGCAAACTTCCCACAACATGTGTAGTTTTACTATATCTGATTATATAAATTGCTATGTTGGACTAACCAGTATGTGCAGAACTTAGTTACACTTGCGGATGCAAATGAGCTTCCGGATGGAAAGACTCTTGGCATTGGATTTCAGAGACTAACCCTTGCAGAGCAAGATTGCCACTTCCGGATGAACGATGATCATCCGTCAGCAAGAGTACAAGAGTGAACGTCACATACTCAGAAGACAGAATGCTTTTAACAGAGCAGAGGTGTCAGGACTACTTTTCAGAGATAAAGCAAGTCAACCCTGCTGAAGCATTTAAGAAGATGTTCCTTCCAACGGTAACAAGAGGATAACAGACATATTCAAACAACATTGTTACCTACCAAGCATGAGGAGTATGAGAACATAATCTGAAGATTCACTCAAGGTGTCAAAGCTCATACTGCCCACAAGAGTCAGAGTCCATAAGAGAGCTTCTGATAGCAAGAGAGGATCCAATAGCAAAGCACTCTTATCATTCATGGACAAGTGCTTGGAAGACAAAGTTCCTCTATGTGATAGCAAGCAAAATGATAGAGTCCACGAGCTTCAGATAGCAAGAGAGCTTCCGATAGTGAGTCTCTTAACATCCTGGACTTATGCTTGAGGAACGAAGTCCTCTCTGACAGCAAGCAAGAGTCGGACCGTACAAAGTGTTCAGATGTCAGAACGACTTTTGTCAGAATAGTATTGTCAGAACAGTGTTGACAGAACAGCATGGTCAGAGCACCTTTTCAGATAAAGCAAAGTCAACCCTGCTGTGCATTAATGAGGACAACGTAAACAAGGCCCCAACGTCTATAATCAAACGATCTTATTGCCTCTCCAACGGCTAGATATTCAGAGACTGGTATAAAAGGGATGTTCTTCATTTCTGAAGGGGGGGGCTTGAAAAAGTGAGAGAGAACAGGGCTATTATCTGAAAAACACTATTCTACATTCCTCTCATCTTCTACTCTCGGACTTTGATAT
The DNA here is from genome assembly GCA_029929735.1 of Mimosa pudica. Classification (NCBI taxonomy): domain Eukaryota; kingdom Viridiplantae; phylum Streptophyta; class Magnoliopsida; order Fabales; family Fabaceae; genus Mimosa; species Mimosa pudica. The sequence goes on from JAKELP010000053.1 coordinate 392,531, forward strand.
GTAATATTCTTAGAGAGTGATTCATTTGTACTTAAGTGAGTAACATCATCCACTCTTTGAGAGAGTTAGTTTTGAGCTTAAGTGTTTAACAAAATCAGTTCATAGAGTGAACATAATTGTAATCTTACATTTTGTAAGGGGGAGCATTTAGAAGGTTTTCTAAATCTCCATAGGTTGCAAGTTAGCCCGTAAAACTTGCGTTTGTAAGGTTGCAAGTGATCCCGTAAAACTTGCGGTAAGGTTTGCAGGTGAACCCGTTGTAAAACCTGTGGGTTGTTAGGTGAACCCGTGCTCGTAAAACCTAAAGTGTAAAGGCTTCTCTTGTGCCCGGTTTAAACAAGAATAGTGGATTGGAAATCTCAGGTGTAGCCTGGGGACTGGATGTAGGTCTGGGTGACCGAACCAGGATAAATTTATGTGTGCATATACTTATACTTGATCATTCTATTTTGCATCACATAGCATACTGACTTGTGCATAGCATTATTTATTATCATCATCACCGAACACAAGCAGTCTTTCGAAAAGAGTTTAAGTTTTTATTCCCTCACCCAATTCACCCCCCCCTCTTGGGTGACAGCCACGAATTTCAATATTTAACCCTAAAAGGCGCAAATGGGCTGAAAACGAGTTATGGTGAAATAATCGACAAACTTCTGGTCTTTTTTTACCAAAAGTACCACTTTCTTGAGATTCTTGACACCAAAACAAAAAAACGAGATTAAAATTCATTAAAAAAAATACTTGTGTTATTTTTAACCATAAAACGAGCAAATTGGCTGAAAATGAGTTATGGTGAAATATTCGACAAACTTTTGGTCTTTTTCGACCAAAAGGACCACTTTCTTGAGATTCTTGACACTAAAACACAAAAATGAGATTAAATTTTATTAAAAAATACTTGTGTTGTTTTTAACCCTAAAACGCGCAAATGGGCTGAAAACGAGTTATGGTGAAATATTCGACAAACTTTTGGTCTTTTTTGAACAAAAGTAGCACTTTCTTGAGATTCTTGACACTAAAACACAAAAATGCGATTAATTTTTTTAAAAAAAATACGTGTGTTGTTTTTGACCCTAAAACGCGCAAATGGGCTGAAAACTAATTATGGTGAAATATTCGACAAACTTTTGGTCTTTTTCGACCAAAAGTACCACTTTCTTGAGATTCTTGACACTAAAAAACAAAAACGAGATTAAAATTCATTAAAAAAATACGTGTGTTGTTTTTAACCCTAAAACGAGCAAATTGGCTGAAAATGAGTTATGGTGAAATATTCGACAAACTTTTGGTCTTTTTTGAACAAAAGTACCACTTTCTTGAGATTCTTGACACTAAAACACAAAAACGAGATTAAATTTGTTTTAAAAATACTTGTGTTATATTTGACCCTAAAACGCGCAAATGGGCTGAAAACAAGTTATGGTGAAATAATCGACAAACTTCTGGTCTTTTTTTACCAAAAGTACCACTTTCTTGAGATTCTTCACAGTAAAACACAAAAACGAGATTAAAATTCATTAAAAAAAATACTTGTGTTGTTTCTAACCATAAAACGCGCAAATTGGCTGAAAACGAGTTATGGTGAAATATTCGACAAACTTTTGGTCTTTTTTGAACAAAAGTACCACTTTCTTGAGATTCTTGACACTAAAACACAAAAACGAGATTAAATTTGTTTTTAAAAAATAGTTGTGTTATATTTAACCCTAAAACGCGCAAATGGGCTGAAAACGAGTTATGGTGAATTAATCGACAAACTTCTGGCCTTTTTTTACCAAAAGTACCACTTTCTTGAGATTCTTCACACTAAAACAAAAAAACGAGATTAAAATACATTAAAAAAAATACTTGTATTGTTTTTAACCATAAAACGCGCAAATTGGCTGAAAACGAGTTATGGTGAAATATTCGACAAACTTTTGGTCTTCTTTGACCAAAAGTACCACTTTCTTGATATTCTTGACACTAAAACACAAACATGAGATTAAATTTTTTTAAAAAATACTTGTGTTGTTTTTAACCGTAAAACGAGCAAATGGGCTGAAAACGAATTATGGTGAAATATTCGACAAACATGTGGTCTTTTTTGACCAAAAGTACCACTTTCTTGCTATTCTTGACACTAAAACACAAACATGAGATTAAAATTTTTTTAAAAAATACTTGTGTTGTTTTTAACCGTAAAACGCGCAAAGGGGCTGAAAGCGAATTATGGTGAAATATTCGACAAACTTTTGGTCTTTTTCGACCAAAAGCACCACTTTCTTGAGATTCTTGACACTAACACACAAAAATGAGATTAAAAATTTTTTAAAAAATAGTTGTGTTATATTTAACCCTAAAACGCGCAAATGCGCAGAAAACGAGTTATGGTGAACTAATCGACATACTTCTGGTCTTTTTCTACCAAAAGTACCACTTTCTTGAGATTCTTCACACTAAAACAAAAAAACGAGATTAAAATACATTAAAAAAATACTTGTGTTGTTTTTTACCCTAAAACGCGCAAATGGGCTGAAAACGAGTTATGATGAAATATTCGACAAACTTTTGGTCTTTTTCGACCAAAAGTACCACTTTCTTGAGATTCTTGACACTAAAACACAAAAACGAGATTAAAATTCATTAAAAAAATACGTGTGTTGTTTTTAACCCTAAAACGCGCAAATTGGCTGAAAATGAGTTATGGTGAAATATTCGACAAACTTTTGGTCTTTTTTGAACAAAAGTACCACTTTCTTGAGATTCTTGACACTAAAACACAAAAACGAGATTAAATTTGTTTTTAAAAAATAGTTGTGTTATATTTAACCCTAAAACGCGCAAATGGGCTGAAAACGAGTTATGGTGAAATAATCGACATACTTCTGGTCTTTTTTTACCAAAAGTACCACTTTCTTGATATTCTTGACACTAAAACACAAACATGAGATTAAAATTTTTTTTAAAAAATACTTGTGTTGTTTTTAACCGTAAAACGCGCAAAGGGGCTGAAAACGAATTATGGTGAAATATTCAACAAACTTTTGGTCTTTTTCGACCAAAAGCACCACTTTGTTGAGATTCTTGACACTAAAACACAAAAATGAGATTAAAAATTTTTTAAAAAATAGTTGTGTTATATTTAACCCTAAAACACGCAAATGGGCAGAAAACGAGTTATGGTGAAATAATCGACATACTTCTGGTCTTTTTTTACCAAAAGTACCACTTTCTTGAGATTTTTCACACTAAAACAAAAAAACGAGATTAAAATACATTAAAAAAAATACTTGTGTTGTTTTTAACCCTAAAACGCGCAAATGGGCTGAAAACGAGTTATGGTGAAATATTCGACAAACTTTTGGTCTTTTTTGAACAAAAGTAGCACTTTCTTGAGATTCTTGACACTAAAACACAAAAATGCGATTAATTTTTTTAAAAAAAATACGTGTGTTGTTTTTGACCCTAAAACGAGCAAATTGGCTGAAAATGAGTTATGGTGAAATATTCGACAAACTTTTGGTCTTTTTTGAACAAAAGTACCACTTTCTTGAGATTCTTGACACTAAAACACAAAAACGAGATTAAATTTGTTTTTAAAAAATAGTTGTGTTATATTTAACCCTAAAAGGCGCAAATGGGCTGAAAACGAGTTATGGTGAAATAATCGACAAACTTCTGGTCTTTTTCTACCAAAAGTACCACTTTCTTGAGATTCTTCACCCTAAAACAAAAAAACGAGATTAAAATTCATTAAAAAAAATACTTGTGTTGTTTTTAACCATAAAACCAGCAAATTGGCTGAAAACGAGTTATGGTGAAATATTCGAGAAACTTTTGGTCTTTTTTGACCAAAAGTACCACTTTCTTGATATTCTTGACACTAAAACACAAACATGAGATTAAATTTTTTTTAAAAATACTTGTGCTGTTTTTAACCGTATAACGAGCAAATGGGCTGAAAACGAATTATGGAAAAATATTCGACAAACATGTGGTCTTTTTTGACCAAAAGTACCACTTTCTTGAGATTCTTGATACTAAAACACAAAAACGAGATTAAACTTTTTTTAAAAAAATAGTTGTGTTATATTTAACCCTAAAACTCGCAAATGGGCTGAAAACGAGTTGTGGTGAATTATTCGACAAACTTTTGGTCTTTTTTTAACAAAAGTACCACTTTCTTGAGATTCTTGACACCAAAACACAAAAACGCGATTAATTTTTTTAAAAAAAATACTTGTGTTGTTTTTTACCCTAAAACGCGCAAATGGGCCGAAAACGAGTTATGGTGAAATATTCGACAAACTTTTGGTCTTTTTCGACCAAAAGTACCACTTTCTTGAGATTCTTGACACTAAAACACAAAAACGAGATTAAAATTCATTAAAAAAATATGTGTGTTGTTTTTAACCCTAAAACGCGCAAATTGGCTGAAAATGAGTTATGGTGAAATATTTGACAAACTTTTGGTCTTTTTTGAACAAAAGTACCACTTTCTTGAGATTCTTGACACTAAAACACAAAAACGAGATTAAATTTGTTTTTAAAAAATAGTTGTGTTATATTTAACCCTAAAAGGCGCAAATGGGCTGAAAACGAGTTATGGTGAAATAATCGACAAACTTCTGGTCTTTTTCTACCAAAAGTACCACTTTCTTGAGATTCTTCACACTAAAACAAAAAAACGAGATTAAAATTCATTAAAAAAAATACTTGTGTTGTTTTTAACCATAAAACCCGCAAATTGGCTGAAAACGAGTTATGCTGAAATATTCGACAAACTTTTGGTCTTTTTTGACCAAAAGTACCACTTTCTTGATATTCTTGACACTAAAACAAACACAAAAATGAGATTAAAATTTTTTTAAAAAAATACTTGTGTTGTTTTTAACCGTAAAACGCGCAAATGGGCTGAAAACGAATTATGGTGAAATATTCGGCAAACATGTGGTCTTTTTTGACCAAAAGTACCACTTTCTTGAGATTCTTGACACTAAAACACAAAAACGAGATTAAATTTGTTTTAAAAAAATAGTTGTGTTATATTCAACCCTAAAACGCGCAAATGGGCTGAAAACGAGTTATGGTGAAATAATCGACAAACTTTTGGTCTTTTTTTACCAAAAGTACCACTTTCTTGAGATTCTTGACACCAAAACAAAAAAAGGAGATTAAAATTCATTAAAAAAAATACTTGTGTTGTTTTTAACCATAAAACGCGCAAATTGGCTGAAAATGAGTTATGGTGAAATATTCGACAAACTTTTGGTCTTTTTCGACCAAAAGGACCACTTTCTTGAGATTCTTGACACTAAAACACAAACATGAGATTAAATTTTTTTTAAAAATACTTGTGCTGTTTTTAACCGTAAAACGAGCAAATGGGCTGAAAACGAATTATGGAAAAATATTCGACAAACATGTGGTCTTTTTTGACCAAAAGTACCACTTTCTTGAGATTCTTGACACTAAAACACAAAAACGAGATTAAAATTCATTAAAAAAATATGTGTGTTGTTTTTAACCCTAAAACGCGCAAATTGGCTGAAAATGAGTTATGGTGAAATATTTGACAAACTTTTGGTCTTTTTTGAACAAAAGTACTGAAATTCGTGGCTGTCACCCAAGAGGGGGGGGTGAATTGGGTGAGGGAATAAAAACTTAAACCCTTTTCGAAAGACTGCTTGTGCTCGGTGATGATGATAATAAATAATGCTATGCACAAGTCAGTATGCTATGTGATGCAAAATAGAATGATCAAGTATAAGTATATGCACACATAAATTTATCCTGGTTCGGTCACCCAGACCTACATCCAGTCCCCAGGCTACACCTGAGATTTCCAATCCACTATTCTTGTTTAAACCGGGCACAAGAGAAGCCTTTACACTTTAGGTTTTACGAGCACGGGTTCACCTAACAACCCACAGGTTTTACACCGGGTTCACCTGCAAACCTTACAAATGCAAGTTTTACGGGCTAACTTGCAACCTATGGAGATTTAGACAACCTCTAAATGCTCCCCCTTACAAATTGTAAGTTTACACTATGTTCACTCTATGAACTGATTGTGCTAAACACTTAAGCTCAAAACTAACTCTCTCTAAGAGTGGATGATGTTACTCACTTAAGTACAAATGAATCACTCTCTAAGAATATTACATATCAAAGTCCGAGAGTAGAAGATGAGAGGAATGTAGAATAGTGTTTTTCAGATAATAGCCCTGTTCTCTCTCTCTTTTTCAAGCCCCTCTCTTCAGAAATGAAGAACATCCCTTTTATACCAGTCTCTGAATATCTAGCCGTTGGAGAGGCAATAAGATCGTTTGATTATAGACGTTGGGGCCTTGTTTACGTTGTCCTCATTAATGCTCAGCAGGGTTGACTTTGCTTTATCTAAAAAGGTGCTCTGACCATGCTGTTCTGTCAACACTGTTCTAACAATACTATTCTGACAAAAGTCGTTCTGACATCTGAACACTTTGTACGGTCCGACTCTTGCTTGCTGTCAGAGAGGACTTTGTTCCTCAAGCATAAGTCCAGGATGTTAAGAGACTCACTATCGGAAGCTCTCTTGCTATCTGAAGCTCGTGGACTCTAACATTTCGCTTGCTATCACATAGAGGAACTTTGTCTTCCAAGCACTTGTCCATGAATGATAAGAGTGCTTTGCTATTGGATCCTCTCTTGCTATCAGAAGCTCTCTTATGGACTCTGACTCTTGTGGGCAGTATGAGCTTTGACACCTTGAGTGAATCTTCAGATTATGTTCTCATACTCCTCATGCTTGGTAGGTAACAATGTTGTTTGAATATGTCTGTTATCCTCTTGTTACCGTTGGAAGGAACATCTTCTTAAATGCTTCAGCAGGGTTGACTTGCTTTATCTCTGAAAGGTAGTCCTGACACCTCTGCTCTATTAAAAGCATTCTGTCTTCTGAGTATGTGACGTTCACTCTTGTACTCTTGCTGACGGATGATCATCGTTCATCCGGAAGTGGCAATCTTGCTCTGCAAGGGTTAGTCTCTGAAATCCAATGCCAAGAGTCTTTCCATCCGGAAGTTCATTTGCATCCGCAAGTGTAACTAAGTTCTGCACATACTGGTTAGTCCAACATAGCAATATATATAATCAGATATAGTAAAACTGCACATGTTGTGGGAAGTTTGCTATGGGAAGTAGTCTTACTTAGACTATGTTCTGACTTAGTGTAATGTCTACTGACTCTAAGGGATCTCTATTCCAATAGTCAGCTTAAGTCTCGTTAGTTTACTCTAAGTCTTCCTAAGTGACTCAGTGTGTCATTCATGCTATGTATATTAAGTCAACACACAATCACATGAAGTGGGAGTTTACTCAGTCTAGGATGTATCCGGAAGCACTTCTCCATCCGGAAGTGAATTCACTTGATGAGGGATTTAGTTCACCATGACTTGCTCTCGCTTAGTCTATTTCATTCCACCACTCAGCGCTAGTCACTGAGCTATCGGAAGCACTTTTACTTGACGTGGTGAATTCACTGACGCTTAGGGTGAAATCTATTCTATCAGTCTGCGCCAGTCAAGATCTAATAGGAAGCAACTTCACTTGATGTTGCATTTCTGCTGACGCTCGGGGTTATATCTAGTCTATCAACCTGCGCCAGTCTAAATCTAATAGGAAGTGCTTTCACTTGGCGAAGTAGACTTACTGACGCTTGGGGTAATAACTATTCTATTGCTCTGCGCCAGTCTGAGTCTAACAGGAAGCGCTTTCACTTGGGGAAGTAGACTCACTGACGCTTGGGGTAATATCTATTCTGTCGCTCTGCGCCAGTCTAATTCTAACAGGAAGCGCTTTCACTTGGGGAAGTAGACTCACTGTCGCTTGGAGTAATATCTATTCTATCGCTCTGCGCCAGTCTAAGTCTAACAGGAAGCAACTTCGCTCCCGATTGAACCATAGCTTAGTCTTAGGGTTTGTGCACCTAAAGTTCATGGACTAAGTTAAATCCCTAGTGATTTACTCGCTGCCGCTGGGGGATGACACATTTATCCGCGTGCGCGAGTCCTAGTCTATCCGGAAGTGATTCCGCATCCGTGAGCGCTAGTCTTGATTCATTCGGAAGTGAATCTGCATCCGGTTGTGACTCTAGTGCTAATACTTCCGGAAATGATCTTGCATTCACAAGTGATCTAACTCAGGGTTCTAACCATGTCATCTAATCCTTCCTAAGTGTTAATTATGTTCTTTTAAGTACTTAGACCATATCATACCTAAGTCACCATCAAAACTTAAGATTCTAACATTCTCCCCCTTTTTGATGATGACAAACCCATAGATGACTAGAGAACATAATTAAACTTAGATCACTTCCAGAGCTATATTTCATTCCCAGTTCTCTCCCCAGATATCTTATCTTTCAGCTCTAGACTTCTCATGTCTCATCTCTAGACATCTCGTGTCTCATTTCTCGCTAGACATCTTATATCTCATCTCTAGCTAGACATCTTATATCTCATCTCTAGACATCTCATCTCATCTCTAGACATCTCATCTCTCTCCCCCTTTTGGCTTCATCAAAATCCAACAGGTGCAAGCTAGCCTTAGGGATGGGGATACTTTTATCGTTCTCCTAGGAATGGGCTTTCTACCTAATATTTCTCCCTATGTATCGCTAATAAAGATTTGTTCTAGACTATTCAATACAATGTACGAGAATTAACAAGGAACAGCAATAATGGCTCATGATCCTAAATGATTGTATTCTCCCTAAACACTATGTAGGATAGTTAAACATGTTTTTCAAAGGAGATATTGATACATCAAATCTAATCATAATTAAATTAAGATCAAAACATACAAAACAGTTTTCTTTTTGAAGGTGAAAATTCTTTCCAAATGTAATTTTGATCCTCTCGAATTGATTAACATGATATCAAAAATAATTTTGATGTGTTTAAAAATGATGATTATGATATCAAATGAAATATGTGATTTTAAATTCAAATGAGATGAAATCTGATACCTAATGAAATCAAATGAGATCTGAGTTTGAACTTGTGGTATCAAAGGAAATGATTGAATGCCAAATGAAATTTGTGATACCATATGAAATGAAATCAAATCAAATGAAATTTGTGTTTTTTTTTTAAAAGTGCCAAAAATAATTTCCAAACAAATTGCATCACAGCATCTTAAGAGTTTATTATCGATGACAGCATGTGACTCTCTATTTTCAAGGGATCATTAACAGGTAATGTCCACTTACTTCTCTTCTATATTAAGATTAATCATCATTAAATCAAGAAAGGAAGCATATAAGAGAGGTATGTTATCAATTACTTTCCAGCATGTCATTTAGAGGATACAGATGTGTGAGCTAGGATGATTTTCTAAGACAGTGAATGATTTTGAAGTCAATGCAGATTGAGAGAAACATCCTAAGTTGACACCCTTACCAATGCCATGTATGCATCATATGTAAGAGATGGTAAGGTGTAGATGTTACCACAGATGAGGGGTACTCATACTCTATTAGACTCAGGAATCTGAATCATACGCAGATAAGCATGCTTCCTGACATCTTCAAGAGGTGTGCTATCTCAAGTGGAAACCCCTAGCGCAAGTGCTTTGATGATTCGCTTCGGCAAGCTGAGCTACAACCACAAGCAGACATGACTGGGCAGTCACTCTACTCTTCCCATGGTTCAATAGTTGGCCTGCTATCGAAGGCGCTGATTGTTGTGAAAGCAACCTTGCTCAAACTTGATGATTGGTCCTGCATATGCTTGAGGAAACAAATGCTTTCTGATGGTCAGTGAAAGAACTTAAGATTTAACATTGAAGACCATCCTCAGGACATTCAAGTCAATCTGTGTTAATCAGCACAAGCTAATAATTTTAAGAAATCATGCTTGCTAATTGGTTTAAGAAAATATGAGCAATGATTATGTGAAAACTAATTTTGAAATTATCTATACATTCACATAGTTTCACTATCAAGACATGAACTCTATTTATACTCTCATGGATAAATATCAATGTGATAGTACAGAGAATATTAAACAGGTGGCATATTTTCAGAGTTTCATAAGCAAGTATAGTTCAATACATATGCCTCAAGGATGTTCATGTTAGATCATGAAGACATGTGAATTAATAACATAATGAGATTTTGAAAAAGAGAATCTTCATCCTCACAAAATAATTTGATTAGGATTGAATTCGTTTTACAAAAACAACCAAATTTCAGCATATGATTACGAGAATAATTTCCAAATTTTAGCTCAAGTTCTTCTAGATATGCTCAGTGTGATCTCATTGTTCTTAGGACATCAACAAGCTTGAAATTAATACAGATTATAGCATGCTTGTGATACTATGCCATGTTTTACAGATCTAGCAGAGTTTAATTCAAGGCATTTCCTAAGATTTCTAATGCATGTCAGACAAGAGAGAGACTATCCATTTAATTTCACAACAGAATATGTAAGGGATAGAAATGCTCATGTGTATTGGCGAGAGTTTCTCAGGTTTGGTATAGCCATTCCACACATCTTGATAAGAGACATTTTCGTTGCCATTCTCTCTTGGTTATATTCATTGTTCAAGCTTCAATAATCTGTGTCAACATTCTTAAACCACAAACTTGAACTGAGATCATTAGTAGATTGAGAACTTAAAGATGTAATTAAGAGGGATGTATTGTTCTCGAAATCATAGCTGCTTATGCATTGAAAACGTTGATGCAAGAGATACCATATGAAATGGAAAATCAGAAATAACTTTTGAGTGCTATCATGAGGTATAGTTGTCATGCAAGTTTGAAGAGGATCATAATCTATTTTTGAAAGTTTGCATTTCAGAAGGATCTTTCAAAACTCAGGGTGAATGCATAAACTATTTTCTTTCATGACTATATGCACAAGGATATACAAGGTTTTTGATCAAGATAGTCATGGACAGCATGTAGATTATGAACATTACTTATTTCTTCAGCTTTTTTTTTTTTTATGATGAATATAATGTTCACATCTTAGGATGCTTAATGTAAAATCTCAATAAGTCCATCTAACATTAGCATAGGAGATTTTACTATCAAATGCTTCGTTCCTAAGTGATCCCTTGCTTACCCAAGGAGATCTTCTATACTTATCCTTGGTTCGAAGCACTTTCTTCTGAGAGGTAGGATTCAAGAGCCTTTTCAATGATGATCGAGGAATCCACTCTCTCTTGTTCTTCTCAGGATAATTGAATGGAACTTTGTGATAGCTCATCCTTGAGACAGAACCATTGTCCCTTGTGGTGGCCGACAGCTTCTTATGATTGTACCAGTGGGTTTCAGCAGTTGCATCACCACGAGTTCTCTTCTTTGGGATAAGAGGAACTCTTGATTTTTCCTGCACAAGTAAGGCACTAGGAGGATGTTTTGGTACCCATTTGTACTTGGGTCCTACATGGTTAGCACTGGACCTTACTTGTCCTTTAGGAATCCATACAAACTTATTTCTCACATTTGAATTTCTTCTAAGACTGCATGTGTGAGAAATATGTCCTAATCTACCACAATAATGACAGATAATGGAATGATAATCAAAATGAGGCTTCCTATCATTATCATGATTAGTTTTCTTTAGAAAAGCTTTTTGTTCCTTTGAAATTTCAGTTTCTTTTGAAAGCTTTTCTTTTTCCTTCAACACGTGTTTACAATCAAAACATTTTTCAAGACATGTTGAAGTTTTCCCTACCGATAGTGGGCTAGCTATCGGAACCACTAGTTCTTTAAAAGAACCCTCGGAAACTTTAGATGTAGAAGAAGAAATTAGTTTTTCAAGTTTCCTATCTTTTTCTTTTAAGCCTAGAAGTTCTTTTGCAAGTTTACAATATTCAGTATATAACTCATTGTATGCATCTTGCAAATCAGAGAGTTCAATTTCAGATCCAGATACCTCACTTTCTGAATCTTCTAGGCAGAGATGGATACTCTCTTCACTGAAGTCTGCTTCCTCAATATCAGCTTCCAGAAGCTCATCAGTAGATGATCCACAAAGAGCACGAGTTGAGCTTTGGACAGCTGTGCTTTCAAGAGATGGGTTAGAAGCATATATCACATCAAGAGTATTCCAAATATCTCTAGCACTAGAGCAATGTTTGATTTTCTGGAAATCATTTTCAGTTAAGCCTTTGTATAAAATTTGCATTGCTCTAATGTTTAAGGAAAACAAATTTTTCTCCCTTTCAGTCCAGTTTCCTCTTGGTTTGAAATCAAAATCATTTTCAAAAATATCCCACATTTTCAAACTAGTGGATTGTATAAAACTTTCCATTCTTGCTTTCCACCAACAAAAATCAATATTTTCTAACACAGGTGGAATGATATGATCAAAGCCTTTGGAAAACATTTTAACCCAAATCAGCCAAGGTCTTTACACTTGAGATCGTTGGATCCTTTAAACAAGTGACCTGCTCTGATACCAAATGAAATTCGTGGCTGTCACCCAAGAGGGGGGGGTGAATTGGGTGAGGGAATAAAAACTTAAACCCTTTTCGAAAGACTGCTTGTGCTCGGTGATGATGATAATAAATAATGCTATGCACAAGTCAGTATGCTATGTGATGCAAAATAGAATGATCAAGTATAAGTATATGCACACATAAATTTATCCTGGTTCGGTCACCCAGACCTACATCCAGTCCCCAGGCTACACCTGAGATTTCCAATCCACTATTCTTGTTTAAACCGGGCACAAGAGAAGCCTTTACACTTTAGGTTTTACGAGCACGAGTTCACCTAACAACCCACAGGTTTTACACCGGGTTCACCTGCAAACCTTACAAATGCAAGTTTTACGGGCTAACTTGCAACCTATGGAGATTTAGACAACCTCTAAATGCTCCCCCTTACAAATTGTAAGTTTACACTATGTTCACTCTATGAACTGATTGTGCTAAACACTTAAGCTCAAAACTAACTCTCTCTAAGAGTGGATGATGTTACTCACTTAAGTACAAATGAATCACTCTCTAAGAATATTACATATCAAAGTCCGAGAGTAGAAGATGAGAGGAATGTAGAATAGTGTTTTTCAGATAATAGCCCTGTTCTCTCTCTCTTTTTCAAGCCCCTCTCTTCAGAAATGAAGAACATCCCTTTTATACCAGTCTCTGAATATCTAGCCGTTGGAGAGGCAATAAGATCGTTTGATTATAGACGTTGGGGCCTTGTTTACGTTGTCCTCATTAATGCTCAGCAGGGTTGACTTTGCTTTATCTAAAAAGGTGCTCTGACCATGCTGTTCTGTCAACACTGTTCTAACAATACTATTCTGACAAAAGTCGTTCTGACATCTGAACACTTTGTACGGTCCGACTCTTGCTTGCTGTCAGAGAGGACTTTGTTCCTCAAGCATAAGTCCAGGATGTTAAGAGACTCACTATCGGAAGCTCTCTTGCTATCTGAAGCTCGTGGACTCTAACATTTCGCTTGCTATCACATAGAGGAACTTTGTCTTCCAAGCACTTGTCCATGAATGATAAGAGTGCTTTGCTATTGGATCCTCTCTTGCTATCAGAAGCTCTCTTATGGACTCTGACTCTTGTGGGCAGTATGAGCTTTGACACCTTGAGTGAATCTTCAGATTATGTTCTCATACTCCTCATGCTTGGTAGGTAACAATGTTGTTTGAATATGTCTGTTATCCTCTTGTTACCGTTGGAAGGAACATCTTCTTAAATGCTTCAGCAGGGTTGACTTGCTTTATCTCTGAAAGGTAGTCCTGACACCTCTGCTCTATTAAAAGCATTCTGTCTTCTGAGTATGTGACGTTCACTCTTGTACTCTTGCTGACGGATGATCATCGTTCATCCGGAAGTGGCAATCTTGCTCTGCAAGGGTTAGTCTCTGAAATCCAATGCCAAGAGTCTTTCCATCCGGAAGTTCATTTGCATCCGCAAGTGTAACTAAGTTCTGCACATACTGGTTAGTCCAACATAGCAATATATATAATCAGATATAGTAAAACTGCACATGTTGTGGGAAGTTTGCTATGGGAAGTAGTCTTACTTAGACTATGTTCTGACTTAGTGTAATGTCTACTGACTCTAAGGGATCTCTATTCCAATAGTCAGCTTAAGTCTCGTTAGTTTACTCTAAGTCTTCCTAAGTGACTCAGTGTGTCATTCATGCTATGTATATTAAGTCAACACACAATCACATGAAGTGGGAGTTTACTCAGTCTAGGATGTATCCGGAAGCACTTCTCCATCCGGAAGTGAATTCACTTGATGAGGGATTTAGTTCACCATGACTTGCTCTCGCTTAGTCTATTTCATTCCACCACTCAGCGCTAGTCACTGAGCTATCGGAAGCACTTTTACTTGACGTGGTGAATTCACTGACGCTTAGGGTGAAATCTATTCTATCAGTCTGCGCCAGTCAAGATCTAATAGGAAGCAACTTCACTTGATGTTGCATTTCTGCTGACGCTCGGGGTTATATCTAGTCTATCAACCTGCGCCAGTCTAAATCTAATAGGAAGTGCTTTCACTTGGCGAAGTAGACTTACTGACGCTTGGGGTAATAACTATTCTATTGCTCTGCGCCAGTCTGAGTCTAACAGGAAGCGCTTTCACTTGGGGAAGTAGACTCACTGACGCTTGGGGTAATATCTATTCTGTCGCTCTGCGCCAGTCTAATTCTAACAGGAAGCGCTTTCACTTGGGGAAGTAGACTCACTGTCGCTTGGAGTAATATCTATTCTATCGCTCTGCGCCAGTCTAAGTCTAACAGGAAGCAACTTCGCTCCCGATTGAATCATAGCTTAGTCTTAGGGTTTGTGCACCTAAAGTTCATGGACTAAGTTAAATCCCTAGTGATTTACTCGCTGCCGCTGGGGGATGACACATTTATCCGCGTGCGCGAGTCCTAGTCTATCCGGAAGTGATTCCGCATCCGTGAGCGCTAGTCTTGATTCATTCGGAAGTGAATCTGCATCCGGTTGTGACTCTAGTGCTAATACTTCCGGAAATGATCTTGCATTCACAAGTGATCTAACTCAGGGTTCTAACCATGTCATCTAATCCTTCCTAAGTGTTAATTATGTTCTTTTAAGTACTTAGACCATATCATACCTAAGTCACCATCAAAACTTAAGATTCTAACAAGTACCACTTTCTTGAGATTCTTGACACTAAAACACAAAAACGAGATTAATTTTGTTTTTAAAAAATAGTTGTGTTATATTTAACCCTAAAAGGCGCAAATGGGCTGAAAACGAGTTATGGTGAAATAATCGACAAACTTCTGGTCTTTTTCTACCAAAAGTACCACTTTCTTGAGATTCTTCACACTAAAACAAAAAACGAGATTAAAATTCATTAAAAAAAATACTTGTGTTGTTTTTAACCATAAAACCCGCAAATTGGCTGAAAACGAGTTATGCTGAAATATTCGACAAACTTTTGGTCTTTTTTGACCAAAAGTACCACTTTCTTGATATTCTTGACACTAAAACACAAAATGAGATTAAAATTTTTAAAAAAATACTTGTGTTGTTTTTAACCGTAAAACGCGCAAATGGGCTGAAAACGAATTATGGTGAAATATTCGGCAAACATGTGGTCTTTTTTGACCAAAAGTACCACTTTCTTGAGATTCTTGACACTAAAACACAAAAACGAGATTAAATTTGTTTTAAAAAAATAGTTGTGTTATATTCAACCCTAAAACGCGCAAATGGGCTGAAAACGAGTTATGGTGAAATAATCGACAAACTTTTGGTCTTTTTTTACCAAAAGTACCACTTTCTTGAGATTCTTGACACCAAAACAAAAAAGGAGATTAAAATTCATTAAAAAAATACTTGTGTTGTTTTTAACCATAAAACGCGCAATTGGCTGAAAATGAGTTATGGTGAAATATTCGACAAACTTTTAGTCTTTTTTCGACCAAAAGGACCACTTTCTTGAGATTCTTGACACTAAAATACAAAAATGAGATTAAATTTTATTAAAAAATATTTGTGTTGTTTTTTACCCTAAAACGCGCAAATGGGCTGAAAACGAGTTATGGTGAAATATTCGACAAACTTTTGGTCTTTTTGAACAAAAGTAGCACTTTCTTGAGATTCTTGACATTAAAACACAAAAATGCGATTAATTTTTTTAAAAAAAATACGTGTGTTGTTTTTGACCCTAAAACGCGCAAATGGGCTGAAAACTAATTATGGTGAAATATTCGACAAACTTTTGGTCTTTTTCGACCAAAAGTACCACTTTCTTGAGATTCTTGACACTAAAAAATAAAAACGAGATTAAATTCATTAAAAAAATACGTGTGTTGTTTTTAACCCTAAAACGAGCAAATTGGCTGAAAATGAGTTATGGTGAAATATTCGACAAACTTTTGGTCTTTTTTGAACAAAAGTACCACTTTCTTGAGATTCTTGACACTAAAACACAAAAACGAGATTAAATTTGTTTTAAAAAATAGTTGTGTTATATTTAACCTAAAAGGCGCAAATGGGCTGAAAACGAGTTATGGTGAAATAATCGACAAACTTCTGGTCTTTTTCTACCAAAATACCACTTTCTTGAGATTCTTCACACTAAAACAAAAAACGAGATTAAAATTCATTAAAAAAAATACTTGTGTTGTTTTTAACCATAAAACCAGCAAATTGGCTGAAAACGAGTTATGGTGAAATATTCGACAAACTTTTGGTCTTTTTTGACCAAAAGTACCACTTTCTTGATATTCTTGACACTAAAACACAAACATAAGATTAAATTTTTTTTAAAATACTTGTGCTGTTTTTAACCGTAAAACGAGCAAATGGGCTGAAAACGAATATGGTGAAATATTCGACAAACTGTGGTCTTTTTTGACCAAAAGTACCACTTTCTTGAGATTCTTGATACTAAAACACAAAAACGAGATTAAACTTTTTTAAAAAAATAGTTGTGTTATATTTAACCCTAAAACTCGCAAATGGGCTGAAAACGAGTTGTGGTGAATTATTCGACAAACTTTTGGTCTTTTTTTAACAAAAGTACCACTTTCTTGAGATTCTTGACACCAAAACACAAAAACGCGATTAATTTTTTTTAAAAAATACTTGTGTTGTTTTTTACCCTAAAACGCGCAAATGGGCTGAAAACGAGTTATGGTGAAATATTCGACAAACTTTTGGTCTTTTTCGACCAAAAGTACCACTTTCTTGAGATTCTTGACACTAAAACACAAAAACGAGATTAAAATTCATTAAAAAAATATGTGTGTTGTTTTTAACCCTAAAACGCGCAAATTGGCTGAAAACGAGTTATGGTGAAATATTTGACAAACTTTTGGTCTTTTTTGAACAAAAGTACCACTTTCTTGAGATTCTTGACACTAAAACACAAAAACGAGATTAAATTTGTTTTTAAAAAATAGTTGTGTTATATTTAACCCTAAAAGGCGCAAATGGGCTGAAAACGAGTTATGGTGAAATAATCGACAAACTTCTGGTCTTTTTCTACCAAAAGTACCACTTTCTTGAGATTCTTCACACAAAAACAAAAAACGAGATTAAAATTCATTAAAAAAAATACTTGTGTTGTTTTTAACCATAAAACCCGCAAATTGGCTGAAAACGAGTTATGCTGAAATATTCGACAAACTTTTGGTCTTTTTTGACCAAAAGTACCACTTTCTTGAGATTCTTGAAACTAAAACACAAAAACGAGATTAAACTTTTTTTAAAAAATAGTTGTGTTATATTTAACCCTAAAACGCGCAAATGGGCTGAAAACGAATTATGGAAAAATATTCGACAAACATGTGGTCTTTTTTGACCAAAAGTACCACTTTCTTGAGATTCTTGACACTAAAACACAAAAACGAGATTAAAATTCATTAAAAAATATGTGTGTTGTTTTAACCCTAAAACGCGCAAATTGGCTGAAAATGAGTTATGGTGAAATATTTGACAAACTTTTGGTCTTTTTTGAACAAAAGTACCACTTTCTTGAGATTCTTGACACTAAAACACAAAAACGAGATTAAATTTGTTTTTAAAAAATAGTTGTGTTATATTTAACCCTAAAAGGCGCAAATGGGCTGAAAACGAGTTATGGTGAAATAATCGACAAACTTCTGGTCTTTTTCTAACAAAAGTACCACTTTCTTGAGATTCTTCACACTAAAACAAAAAACGAGATTAAAATTCATTAAAAAAAATACTTGTGTTGTTTTTAACCATAAAACCCGCAAATTGGCTGAAAACGAGTTATGCTGAAATATTCGACAAACTTTTGGTCTTTTTTGACCAAAAGTACCACTTTCTTGATATTCTTGACACTAAAACACAAAAATGAGATTAAATTTTTTTAAAAAAATACTTGTGTTGTTTTTTAACCGTAAAACGCGCAATGGGCTGAAAACGAATTATGGTGAAATATTCGGCAAACTGTGGTCTTTTTTGACCAAAAGTACCACTTTCTTGAGATTCTTGACACTAAAACACAAAAACGAGATTAAATTTGTTTTAAAAAAATAGTTGTGTTATATTCAACCCTAAAACGCGCAAATGGGCTGAAAACGAGTTATGGTGAAATAATCGACAAACTTTTGGTCTTTTTTACCAAAAGTACCACTTTCTTGAGATTCTTGACACAAAACAAAAAAAGGAGATTAAAATTCATTAAAAAAAATACTTGTGTTGTTTTTAACCAAAACGCGCAAATTGGCTGAAAATGAGTTATGGTGAAATATTCGACAAACTTTTGGTCTTTTTTCGACAAAAGGACCACTTTCTTGAGATTCTTGACACTAAAATACAAAAATGAGATTAAATTTTATTAAAAATATTTGTGTTGTTTTTAACCCTAAAACGCGCAAATGGGCTGAAAACGAGTTATGGTGAAATATTCGACAAACTTTTGGTCTTTTTTGAACAAAAGTAGCACTTTCTTGAGATTCTTGACACTAAAACACAAAAATGCGATTAATTTTTTTAAAAAAAATACGTGTGTTGTTTTTGACCCTAAAACGCGCAAATGGGCTGAAAACTAATTATGGTGAAATATTCGACAAACTTTTGGTCTTTTTCGACCAAAAGTACCACTTTCTTGAGATTCTTGACACTAAAAAATAAAAACGAGATTAAAATTCATTAAAAAATACGTGTGTTGTTTTTAACCCTAAAACGAGCAATTGGCTGAAAATGAGTTATGGTGAAATATTCGACAAACTTTTGGTCTTTTTTGAACAAAAGTACCACTTTCTTGAGATTCTTGACACTAAAACACAAAAACGAGATTAAATTTGTTTTTAAAAAATAGTTGTGTTATATTTAACCCTAAAAGGCGCAAATGGGCTGAAAACGAGTTATGGTGAAATAATCGACAAACTTCTGGTCTTTTTCTACCAAATACCACTTTCTTGAGATTCTTCACACTAAAACAAAAAAACGAGATTAAAATTCATTAAAAAAAATACTTGTGTTGTTTTTAACCATAAAACCAGCAAATTGGCTGAAAACGAGTTATGGTGAAATATTCGACAAACTTTTGGTCTTTTTTGACCAAAAGTACCACTTTCTTGATATTCTTGACACTAAACACAAACATAGATTAAATTTTTTTTAAAAATACTTGTGCTGTTTTTAACCGTAAACGAGCAAATGGGCTGAAAACGAATTATGGTGAAATATTCGACAAACATGTGGTCTTTTTTGACCAAAAGTACCACTTTCTTGAGATTCTTGATACTAAAACACAAAAACGAGATTAAACTTTTTTTAAAAAAATAGTTGTGTTATATTTAACCCTAAAACTCGCAAATGGGCTGAAAACGAGTTGTGGTGAATATTCGACAAACTTTTGGTCTTTTTTTAACAAAAGTACCACTTTCTTGAGATTCTTGACACCAAAACACAAAAACGCGATTAATTTTTTTAAAAAATACTTGTGTTGTTTTTTACCTAAAACGCGCAAATGGGCTGAAAACGAGTTATGGTGAAATATTCGACAAACTTTTGGTCTTTTTCGACCAAAAGTACCACTTTCTTGAGATTCTTGACACTAAAACACAAAAACGAGATTAAAATTCATTAAAAATATGTGTGTTGTTTTAACCCTAAAACGCGCAAATTGGCTGAAAACGAGTTATGGTGAAATATTTGACAAACTTTTGGTCTTTTTTGAACAAAAGTACCACTTTCTTGAGATTCTTGACACTAAAACACAAAAACGAGATTAAATTTGTTTTTAAAAAATAGTTGTGTTATATTTAACCCTAAAAGGCGCAAATGGGCTGAAAACGAGTTATGGTGAAATAATCGACAAACTTCTGGTCTTTTTCTACCAAAAGTACCACTTTCTTGAGATTCTTCACACAAAAACAAAAAAACGAGATTAAAATTCATTAAAAAAAATACTTGTGTTGTTTTAACCATAAAACCCGCAAATTGGCTGAAAACGAGTTATGCTGAAATATTCGACAAACTTTTGGTCTTTTTTGACCAAAAGTACCACTTTCTTGATATTCTTGACACTAAAACACAAAAATGAGATTAAATTTTTTTAAAAAAATACTTGTGTTGTTTTTAACCGTAAAACGCGCAAATGAGCTGAAAACGAATTATGGTGAAATATTCGGCAAACATGTGGTCTTTTTTGACCAAAAGTACCACTTTCTTGAGATTCTTGACACTAAAACACAAAAACGAGATTAAATTTGTTTTAAAAAAATAGTTGTGTTATATTCAACCCTAAAACGCGCAAATGGGCTGAAAACGAGTTATGGTGAAATAATCGACAAACTTTTGGTCTTTTTTTACCAAAAGTACCACTTTCTTGAGATTCTTGACACAAAACAAAAAAAAACGAGATTAAAATTATTAAAAAAATACTTGTGTTGTTTTTAACCATAAAACGCGCAAATTGGATGAAAATGAGTTATGGTGAAATATTCGACAAATTTTTGGTCTTTTTCGACCAAAAGGACCACTTTCTTGAGATTCTTGACACTAAAACACAAAATGAGATTAAATTTTATTAAAAATACTTGTGTTGTTTTTAACCCTAAAACGCGCAAATGGGCTGAAAACGAGTTATGGTGAAATATTCGACAAACTTTTGGTCTTTTTTGAACAAAGTACCACTTTCTTGAGATTCTGACACTAAAACACAAAAATGCGATTAATTTTTTTAGAAAAATACGTGTGTTGTTTTTGACCCTAAAACGCGCAAATGGGCTGAAAACTATTATGGTGAAATATTCGACAAACTTTTGGTCTTTTTCGACCAAAAGTACCACTTTCTTGAGATTCTTGACACTAAAAACAAAAACGAGATTAAATTCATTAAAAAAATACGTGTGTTGTTTTTAACCCTAAAACGAGCAAATTGGCTGAAAATGAGTTATGGTGAAATATTCGACAAACTTTTGGTCTTTTTTGAACAAAAGTACCACTTTCTTGAGATTCTTGACACTAAAACACAAAAACGAGATTAAATTTGTTTTAAAAAATACTTGTGTTATATTTGACCCTAAAACGCGCAAATGGGCTGAAAACGAGTTATGGTGAAATAATCGACAAACTTCTGGTCTTTTTTTACCAAAAGTACCACTTTCTTGAGATTCTTCACACTAAAACACAAAAACGAGATTAAATTCATTAAAAAAAATACTTGTGTTGTTTCTAACCATAAAACGCGCAAATTGGCTGAAAACGAGTTATGGTGAAATATTGGACAAACTTTTGGTCTTTTTTGAACAAAAGTACCACTTTCTTGAGATTCTTGACACTACAACACAAAACGAGATTAAATTTGTTTTTAAAAAATAGTTGTGTTATATTTAACCCTAAAACGCGCAAATGGGCTGAAAACGAGTTATGGTGAATAATCGACAAACTTCTGGCCTTTTTTTTACCAGAAGTACCACTTTCTTGAGATTCTTCACACTAAAACAAAAAAATGAGATTAAAATACATTAAAAAAAATACTTGTATTGTTTTTAACCATAAAACGCGCAAATTGGCTGAAAAACGAGTTATGTGAAATATTCGACAAACTTTTGGTCTTCTTTGACCAAAAGTACCACTTTCTTGATATTCTGACACTAAAACACAAACTGAGATTAAATTTTTTTAAAAAATACTTGTGTTGTTTTTAACCGTAAAACGAGCAAATGGGCTGAAAACGACTTATGGTGAAATATTCGACAAACATGTGGTCTTTTTTGACCAAAAGTACCACTTTCCTTGCTATTCTTGACACTAAAACACAAACATGAGATTAAATTTTTTTTTAAAAAATACTTGTGTTGTTTTTAACCGTAAAACGCGCAAAGGGGCTGAAAGCGAATTATGGTGAAATATTCGACAAACTTTTGGTCTTTTTCGACCAAAGCACCACTTTTCTTGAGATTCTTGACACTAAAACAAAAAAATGAGATTAAAAATTTTTTTAAAAATAGTTGTGTTATATTTAACCCTAAAAACGCGCAAATGCGCAGAAAACGAGTTATGGTGAAATAATCGACATACTTCTGGTGTTTTTCTACCAAAAGTACCACTTTCTTGAGATTCTTCACACTAAAACAAAAAAACGAGATTAAAATACATTAAAAAAATACTTGTGTTGTTTTTTACCCTAAAACGCGCAATGGGCTAAAAACGAGTTATGATGAAATATTCGACAAACTTTTGGTCTTTTTTTTCGACCAAAAGTACCACTTTCTTGAGATTCTTGACACTAAAACACAAAACGAGATTAAAATTCATTAACAAATACGTGTGTTGTTTTTAACCCTAAAACACGCAAATTGGCTGAAAATGAGTTATGGTAAATATTCGGACAAACTTTTAGTCTTTTTTGAACAAAAGTACCACTTTCTTGAGATTCTTGACACTAAAACACAAAAACGAGATTAAATTTGTTTTTAAAAAATAGTTGTGTTATATTTAACCCTAAAACGCGCAAATGGGCTGAAAACGAGTTATGGTGAAATAATCGACATACTTCTGGTCTTTTTTTACTAAAAGTACCACTTTCTTGATATTCTTGACACTAAAACACAAACATGAGATTAAAATTTTTTAAAAAAAAACTTGTGTTTTTTTAACCGTAAAACGCGCAAAGGGGCTGAAAACGAATTATGGTGAATATTCGACAAACTTTTGGTCTTTTTCGACCAAAACACCACTTTGTTGAGATTCTTGACACTAAAACACAAAAATGAGATTAAAAATTTTTTAAAAAATAGTTGTGTTTTATTTAACCTTAAAACGCGCAAATGGGCAGAAAACGACTTATGGTGAAATAATCGACATACTTCTGGTCTTTTTTACCAAAAGTACCACTTTCTTGAGATTTTTCACACTAAAACAAAAAACGAGATTAAAATACATTAAAAAAAATACTTGGGTTGTTTTTAACCCTAAAACGCGCAAATGGGCTGAAAACGAGTTATGGTGAAATATTCGACAAACTTTTGGTCTTTTCGACCAAAAGGACCACTTTCTTGAGATTCTTGACACTAAAACACAAAAATGAGATTAAAATTTTATTAAAAATACTTGTGTTGTTTTGACCCTAAAACGCGCAAATGGGCTGAAAACGGGTTTGGTGAAATATTCAACAACTTTTGGTCTTTTTCGACCAAAGTACCACTTTCTTTAGATTCTTGACACAAAACACAAAAACGAGATTAAAATTCATTAAAAAATATGTGTGTTTGTTTTAACCCTAAAACGCGCAAATTGGCTGAAAATGAGTTATGGTGAAATATTTGACAAACTTTTGGTCTTTTTTGAACAAAAGTACCAACTTTTCTTGAGATTCTTGACACTAAAACACAAAACGAGATTAATTTGTTTTTTTAAAAATAGTTGTGTTATATTTAACCTAAAAGGCGCAAATGGGCTGAAAACGAGTTATGGTGAAATAATCGACAAACTCTGGTCTTTTTCTACCAAAGTACCACTTTCTTGAGATTCTTCACACTAAAACAAAAAAAAACAGATTAAAATTCATTAAAAAAATACTTGTGTTGTTTTTAACCATAAAACCACGCAAATTGGTTGAAAACGAGTTATGCTGAAATATTCGACAAATTTTTGGTCTTTTTTGACCAAAAGTACCACTTTCTTGATATTCTTGACACTAAACACAAAAATGATTAAATTTTTTTTAAAAAATACTTGTGTTGTTTTTAACCGTAAACCGCGCAAATGGGCTGAAAACGAATTATGGTGAAATATTCGGCCAAACATGTGGTCTTTTTTGACCAAAAGTACCACTTTCTTGAGATTCTTGACACTAAAACACAAAAACGAGATTAAATTTGTTTTAAAAAAATAGTTGTGTTATATTCAACCCTAAAACGCGCAAATGGGGCTGAAAACGAGTTATGGTGAAATAATCGACAAACTTTTGTCTTTTTTTACCAAAGTACCACTTTCTTGAGATTCTTGACACCAAAACAAAAAACGAGATTAAAATTCATTAAAAAAAATACTTGTGTTGTTTTTACCATAAACGCGCAAATTGGCTGAAAATGAGCTATGGTGAAATAATTCGACAAACTTTTGGTCTTTTCGACCAATTGACCACTTTCTTGAGATTCTTGACACTAAAACACAAAATGAGATTAATTTTATTAAAAAATACTTGTGTTGTTTTTAACCCTAAACGCGCAAATGGGCTGAAAACGAGTTATGGTGAAATATTCGACAAACTTTTGTCTTTTTTTTGAACAAAAGTAGCAATTTCTTGAGATTCTTGACACTAAAACAAAAATGCGATTAATTTTTTTTATAAAAATACGTGGTTTTTTTTGACCCTAAAACGCGCAATGGGCTGAAAACTAATTATGGTGAAATATTCGACAACTTTTGGTCTTTTTCGACCAAAAGTACCACTTTCTTGAGATTCTTGACACTAAAAAACAAAAACGAGATTAAATTCATTAAAAAAATACGTGTGTTGTTTTTAACCCTAAACGAGCAAATTGGCTGAAATGAGTTATGGTGAAATATTCGACAAACTTTTGGTCTTTTTTGAACAAAAGTACCACTTTCTTGAGATTCTTGACACTAAAACACAAAAACGAGATTAAATTTGTTTTAAAAAATACTTGTGTTATATTGACCCTAAAAACGCGCAAATGGGCTGAAAACGAGTATGGTGAAATAATCGACAAACTTCTGGTCTTTTTTTACCAAAAGTAACCACTTTCTTGAGATTCTTCACACTAAAACACAAAAACGAGATTAAAATTCATTAAAAAAAATACTTGTGTTGTTTTCTAACCATAAAACGCGCAAATTGGCTGAAAACGAGTTATGGTGAAATATTCGACAAACTTTTGGTCTTTTTTGACCAAAAGTACCACTTTCTTGAGATTCTTGCACTAAAACACAAAAACGAGATTAATTTGTTTTTTTAAAAAATAGTTTGTGTTATATTTAACCCAAACGCGCAAATGGGCTGAAAACGAGTTATGGTGAATTAAATCGACAAACTTCTTGCCTTTTTTTTACCAAAAGTACCACTTTCTTGAGATTCATCACACCAAAACAAAAAAAAAACGAGATTAAAATACATTAAAAAAATACTTGTATTGTTTTTAACCATAAAACGCGCAAATTGGCTGAAAACGAGTTATGGTGAAATATTCGACAAACTTTTGGTCTCTTTGACCAAAAGTACCACTTTCTTGATATTCTTGACACTAAACACAAACATGAGATTAAATTTTTTTAAAAAATACTTGTGTTTTTTTAACCGTAAAACGAGCAAATGGGCTGAAAACGATATGAAATATTCGACAAACATGTGGTCTTTTTTGACCAAAAGTACCACTTTCTTGCTATTCTTGACACTAAAACACAAACATGAGATTAAAATTCTTTTAAAAAATACTTGTGTTGTTTTTAAACGTAAAACGCGCAAAGGGGCTGAAAGCGAATTATGGTGAAATATTCGACAAACTTTTGGTCTTTTTCGACCAAAAGCACCACTTTCTTGAGATTCTTGACACTAAACACAAAAATGAGATTAAAAATTTTTTAAAAATAGTTTGTTATATTTAACCCTAAAACGCGCAAATGCGCAGAAAACGAGTTAGGGGAAATAAGCGACATACTTCTGGTCTTTTTCTACAAAAGTACCACTTTCTTGAGATTCTTCACCACTAAAACAAAAAAAACGAGATTAAAATACATTAAAAAAATACTTGTGTTGTTTTTTACCCTAAAACGCGCAAATGGGCTGAAACGAGTTATGATGAAATATTCGACAAACTTTTGGTCTTTTTCGACCAAGTACCACTTTCTTGATATTCTTGACACTAAAACACAAAACGAGATTAAAATTCATTAAAAAAAACCGTTTGTTGTTTTTAAACCCTAAACGCGCAAATTGGCTGGAAATGAGTTATGGTGAAATATTCGACAAACTTTTGGTCTTTTTTGAACAAAGTACCACTTTCTTGAGATTCTTGACACTAAAACAAAAAACAAACGAGATTAAATTTGTTTTAAAAAATAGTTGTGTTATATTTACCCTAAAAAACGCGCAAATGGCTGAAAACGAGTTATTGGTGAAATAATCGACATACTTCTGGTCTTTTTTTACCAAAAGTACCACTTTCTTGATATTCTTGACACTAAAACACAAACATGAGATTAAAATTTTTTAAAAAAATACTTGTGTTGTTTAACCTTAAAACGACCGCAAAGGGGCTGAAACCGAATTATGGTGAAATTTCGACAACTTTTGGTCTTTTTCGACCAAAAGCACCACTTTGTTGAGATTCTTGACACTAAAACACAAAAATGAGATTAAATTTTTTAAAAAATAGTTGTGTTATATTTAACCCTAAAACGGGCAAATGGGCAGAAAACGAGTTATGGTGAAATAATCGACATACTTCTGGTCTTTTTACCAAAGTACCACTTTCTTGAGATTTTTCACACTAAAACAAAAAACGAGATTAAAATACATTAAAAAAAATACTTGTGTTGTTTTTTTAACCCTAAAACGCGCAAATGGGGCTGAAAAAGTGGTTATGGTGAAATATTCGACAAACTTTTGGTCTTTTTCGACCAAAAGGACCACTTTCTTGAGATTCTTGACACTAAAACACAAAAGAGATTAAAAATTTTTTAAAAAATAGTTGTGTTATATTTACCCTAAAACGCGCAAATGGGCAGAAAACGAGTTATGGTGAAATAATCGACATACTTCTGGTCTTTTTTTACCAAAAGTACCACTTTCTTGAGATTTTTCACACTAAACACACAAAACGAGATTAAAATTCATTAAAAAATATGTGTGTTGTTTTTAACCCTAAAACGCGCAAATTGGCTGAAAATGAGTTATGGTGAAATATTGGACAAACTTTTGGTCTTTTTTGAACAAAAATATCACTTTCTTGAGATTCTTGAACTAAAACAAAAACGAGATTAATTTGTTTTTAAAAAATAGTTGTGTTATATTTAACCCTAAAATGCGCAAATGGGCTGAAAACGAGTTATGCTGAAATAATCGACAAATTTCTGGTCTTTTTCTACCAAAAGTACCACTTTCTTGAGATTTTTCACACTAAACAAAAAACGAGATTAAAATTCATTAAAAAAAAATACTTGTGTTGTTTTTAACCATAAAACCCGCAAATTGGCTGAAAACGAGTTATGGTGAAATATTCGACAAACTTTTGGTCTTTTTTGACCAAAAGTACCACTTTCTTGATATTCTTGACACTAAAACGCAAAAAATGAGATTAAAATTTTTTTTTAAAAAATACTTGTGTTTGTTTTTAACCGTAAAACGCGCAAATGGGCTGAAAACGAATTATGGTGAAATATTCGACAAACATGTGGTCTTTTTGACCGAAAGTACCACTTTCTTGAGATTCTTGACACTAAAACACAAAACGAGATTAAATTTGTTTAAAAAAATAGTTGTGTTATATTTAACCCTAAAACGCGCAATATGGGCTGAAACGAATTATGGTGAAATATTCGACCAACATGTGGTCTTTTTTACCAAAAGTACCACTTTCTTGAGATTCTTGACACCAAAACAAAAAAACGAGATTAAAATTCATTAAAAAATACTTGTGTTGTTTTTAACCCTAAAACGCGTAATTGACTGAAAACGAGTTTATGGTGAAATAATCGACAAACTTTTGGTGTTTTTTGACCAAAAGTAGCACTTTCTTGAGATTCTTGACACTAAAACACTAAAACAAGATTAATTTTTTTAAAAAAATCTTGTGTTGTTTTTAACGCTAAACGCGTAATTAGCTGAAAACGAGTTATGGTGAAATTTTCGACAAACTTTTGGTCTTTTTTGACCAAAAGTACCACTTTCTTGATATTCTTGACACTAAAACACAAACATGACATTAAATTTTTTTAAAAAAATACTTGTGTTGTTTTTAACCGTAAAACACGCAAAGGGGCTGAAAACGAATATGGTGAAACTAAACACAAAAATGAGATTCTGGACACTAAAACACAAAAAAGATTTAAAATTTTTCGACCAAAAGCACCACTTTCTTGAGATTCTTGACACTAAACACAAAAATGAGATTAAAAATTTTTAAAAAATAGTTGTGTTATATTTAACCCTAAAACGCAACATAGGGTGAAAGTAATGGATGCACAAGAGGGGGGGTGATTGTGCTTCAAAAATAATGCTCAAATGAAAATAACACAAGAGTTATACTGGTTCGGTCTACCTGACCTACGTCCAGTCCTCAACCTCCCAGGCCGAGTTCCACTATATCTCAGGTTTTAAATCGGGTTCACCTGAAACCTTACACCGCAAAGTTTTGCACGGATCACTTGCAACCTTACAACAAGTTTTACACAGGATCACTTGTACCTTTCTAACAAACTCCCCCTCACACCAAGCAAGGGGTTAACCTTTACACTTAAAGGATGTTTGACTAAGTTCTCTCAAAGAAACAGATGGTGTTACAGGGCTGACCTTGAATATTTTCATCCTGCCCCGGTGTATTCTGCCCAGAAACTTCATGGTGTTCTTGATGTTCATTGCGATGTTCTTCACGATGCCCAGATTTCCCAGAATGTTTAAAACTTGATTTCCCAGATTTTGACTTGTGTTTCTTAGATGAGGAGGTTCCTTGAAACTGGGTTTGTTCATAAGATTCGGCCATTTTTGTGTGGGTGATGGTAAAATGCGAAAGGATGTATGAAAAGAATGAAGAACATAGATGAAGATGAAGAATGTATGCAGAGAATTTGTGAGTGAAAGTGAAAAGTGAAAGTGAAAAATGATATCCTATTTATAGGTAATTTACTAAGGGCAAAATAGTCATGTTTCTTCTCATTTTCACACATTGGGTAGAACTAACAACTTATTGAAGCGGCACACCTGATGACGACGTGTCGCTTCATATTATCAGAGAAGACATAACGTCTCATTTGGGAAGTTGAAGCGTTTTATGAAGTGACATGTCTCATGGACTTGTGCTGGCGCTCTCTTGGTTTGATCATCCAGTGTCATGAGTGATCATCCGGAAGTGGTTTTGCTTCCGGTGCACTTACTTAAGATTTAACATTGAGCACCTGCAAAAACATATATTGGCACTCCGATGCCTAAGTTAGTATTGTTATAAGTGATAAACATCAAGTATAATGAATAGAATTTAACTTCATTTGGTTTACCATTCCCAAATCACCTCTTATGAAAGTAAATTGGTCAACCCCCAGAGGCTTGGTGAAGATGTCAGCAAGCTGTTGTTGTGTGGGTACACAACTGCACCTTGACATCCTTCTTTTGAACATGGTCTCTGATGAAGTGATGTCTGACGTCAATGTGCTTTGTCCTTGTGTGCTGAACTGGATTCTTGGCGCAAGGCTAATTGTGCTTGTGTTGTCCACAGAGGTGGGTGCCTCAGGGAACTCCAAGCCAAGATCTCTCAACTGGTTTTTTCAGCCATAGCACTAGCGCACAACAACTTGTAGTAGCAATGTATTCTGCCTCAGTGGATGACAAGGACACGCAGGTTTGCTTTTTGCTAGCCCAAGACCCAGACAACCACCAAGGAAGGCGCATTGTCCACTGGTGCTCTTTCTATCTGTCTTATAACCTGCATGGTCAGAGTCAAAATAAGCCCACAAGAACTCTTGGTTACCTCTGGGATACCAAAGACCAAGTTTCTTGCTTTCCCTCAAGGTATCTCAGAATACGTTTACACATGTTAAGTGTGATTCCTTGGGGTTGGCTTGAAACTAGCACACATGCCTACACTAAATTGAATCTCAGGCTGCTGGCTGTTAGTATAAGAGAGAACCTATCATCCCCTGTACATGGGCAGGCTGACACATTTACCCTTTGCGTCAGCGTCGAGTGCGGCAGTGGTGCTTTATAGGAGTGTCATACTCCTTGCATTCATCCTCCCAAACTTTTTGAGTAGTTCTCTGCAGTACTTGGTTTGGGAGATGAAGATTCCATTCTTCTTCTATTTAATTTGCAGGCCTAGGAAGAACGTTAGTTCTCCCATCATTGACATCTCAAAGTCACCCTGCATAGTCTTAGAGAAATCTTCACAAGCTTCTCGTTAGTTGCCCCAAATATAATATCATCAACATAAATTTGGACAAT